>PNEQ01041211.1:0-10498 GCA_003012365.1 Medauroidea extradentata
GAGTAAAACTGAATAATACATGCAGGTTATTCATAACAGATAAATACATCATCTAAATAAAAATAGCTCACCTCATTTGTTCGTTACTTTCTCGTAGATTCCGATTACTTTTGTACAGACAAATATTCAATCAATTCTGTGAACTATTTCCAAAGCTTTGTGTGCAACAGTAATCTCCAAGAGCGTGGTTGCTCGATACATGTTTTTAGGTCTTGTGGTGCCATCTATATTGTCCCGTTACAAGCTATCGATAATAGTCACAAGTGTACTCGCTAGAGCGCTCTAACACATTATTTTTGTTTGGCGCAAAGTAGCCCCCATAGGTTTACGGTAGTTTACGGTAACTCAAAATGTAATTAATTAATTGCAAATTAGTTGCGATTATGCTGTGCATTGGATTTTTATGCGTTGTCAGGTCTAAAAAATATATATAGTATCACTGCTTAAATTAACGTTCAGGCAAATTGCCGATTGATAGCGCTTAACGTTTCAATGACTTGTGTATAGAGGCGATGTGGCATTTGGCGTGCGTACAATTGTCGCCCTCATAACTCCCTTGTTTGCAGACAAAGTTAATAGATCCATTACTGTCTGTTTTTCTGTGAAGGTCAATTATTTGTTGTAAGGACATAACCAAGTTTCATCAGTGTTCGAAAAAAAGGTAATTATAATAGTGATGAACATTTTTGAATAGCAATTCACATTTTTATACTATTCATGAATTTCGTATGGCGTAACTAATAAATAAAACACATTCGGAGAGCATATTATTAAGTGAACTTAAAACGGAGTTTCCTAGATTTTTGTGAGAAAATGGGGGAGGGGATTTTTAGGAAACTGCATCTCGATATCTGCATATTTGCAGAATGTAGTCCTGTGCTATCAAAATGTTTTGTAAATTACTTCTTCTGTGATATAACCACGGCAAAATCAACACATATAGTCTACATTCCGGAATTAAGTTTCTTCAGGTTATTTATGAATTGAACTGTCTATTTTTGATGCCTTTCTAGTTTGCATGTAAGGTTATATCTCTTAAACATTTACATCGTAATTTATATTTTTTAATTAAGCGAATTCAATTATATTTCTGAAATAGTCGTCTAAATATTTATTTATATACTCAATTAAAAAATTGCTATATATATATATATATTTATAGATATATATGCTGGTCCGGGAGTAGAAATCAATAACGAGGCGAGTGATAGAGGGACACAAGACCTACCAGATAAACCAAACCCGTATATTCTGATTAGCAATGGTCTAAAATTTACGAAATTTAAGAAAATTTTGCTATGCTCTATTTGGAGTTAAGCATTTACTGATGGTGGAAAACGTAATTGTCCATGTGGAACGAAATTTGTGCAAACCAATGATGATTAGTGTCATCACATTTAAAACACATTTCACATAAGTGAGGGTACAGCTTCGTGTTGTTAAAGTATCACATTCACAAAAGTTGTGATATGTTCTGAAAGATGCCTCTGGTTTGCACGAGGTAAAAATATATGAAAGGGTCACATAAATGATCACCCGCCATTGGAAAAACTCTCCCATAGTATGGCCAATAAATTATTAAAAATGTGAGAAGTTTGATTATGTTCCTTCTGGCACAAGGAGACGGTGTGTGGCACCCGCCCGAGTGCTGCAACAACCCGCCATGTTGTGACGTCAAGGCCCCGAGCACCATGTTGGATGACCATGATCTTTAACCATGACCTTGCTCATGACATTGAGTGTAATATTACCAAAATGTTCCCAAATTTCGTAAGTTTAAAAAAATTATTTAAATTTTAAATATTTAAAAAAATTCTGAATAAAAATCCGAAAAAACTATAACCTTCATCTTATTTCCGGACGCCATCTTGTTTCCGACCAGCATCTTGGGATTTTTCAGAAGCTTAGAAAAATTTTTCGATTTCGCATTCCATTCTTACCCCGTTTGTATTTAATAAATAAAATTTGAATAAATCTTTTTAATAAAAAAAACTTTTATATAAAAATTATTTCATTAAATTAACTACTGACACGTTTTACCCGAACGAGCTCCACCAACACATTGACTCCCCCCACCACTTTTTACATGTATATAAAATGTATCCCCCTTTCCCTATCACTTAATTTAATTGGCTGTTAGGCACATAATGAATTCCCCCATTCTTCCCCTACTTTTCCCTCTCATTGACACTCCCGTGAAAACCCGCTCAAACCAGCTCACCACCATCCAATCCCCTCTCTTTCCCATACTTTGCCACAACTTTCTTACCCTTCAGCTAAAAAAGTATTTTCTTTATAATTCTCACTACACAGCATGTTACCAATGTCTTCACATAGCAGATAGACGACCGTGAAAAGTAATGACCATCGATTGAGACTACGTATTGATCATCAATTTCAAAATTATTCGATACTTTTTAAATATTGTTAAAATAATTTTAAAATTTTACTTAAATACCATTTATAAATACTACTTAAACATGACTTCTTTCTTATATGTATCCTATCGATTCCCAATAAAATCAATAAAACAATTATTAAAAAACTTTTTAATTAACATTTTTATTATAATTTCCTACAGAAATTCATTGTCTACACTCACACTCCTACAAAATTAGCTACATTTATTTAATTTCCAATAAAATCAGTCATTCGTTTTGAAAATAACAAAATTTTCTGGTCAGTTATATATGAATGACTTGTAAACTACTTTCAAACAGGGTATACACAACTACATCTCAGATACTGAAATATAATTTCATATTCATACTACTTATGCTAATCAAACCACGCCAAGACCTTCGCAAAAACTAACCACACCCAACCAATACACCCTCACAGCTCTACCTTCACTCTCCAACAGTCCTGTCAGAGCCAGTCCGAACTGTTCATTACACTCCTCTACAATACATATACGCAGATATGACTTCCTCTCTGCATAGCGTGTAGTTACATATACACGACAAATCACAGCTATGCAAATACCATCATTCAGCCTCATATCACTGACCAGCTTCCATACCAGATCAGCTACTATACTTTCATATATTACTATTTTTATTTTATCTTTACCTTTATAAACCAAAAAGAGTATTAAAATCGTTATATTTATTCTCGTCAAACACCCAAATTAAATAAATGCCCTGTTCCCTAATCAACACATTTTATGTACGTGTAATCTATAATAAACTACTTGTAAAACAAACACCTCATCCCTTGAAAATATATTAAGTCTTCATTTTAAAATAATCACAGTCATGTCCATACATTGCCTGATTCAGAAACAAAAATCCTTAGTTTAATGCTCTCATCAACTTTGTGTCATCTCAGTGCAAACTAAGGCCTCGTAACAGAAGCATCAACCGTGCTTCGTTGACCCAATTCAATATATTACCAGTTTTGACAAGGAAGTCCCATGCGCCGTCGTAGTCATTGTCATGTCGGCAGTGGTAGTTATCACCGGCGAAGATGTCGCCAACAGAGGTGAAGCTACGCCAGTGCTAGACGAAACTGTTCAACACGAGCTCACATCTCATTATAACTTATTCAATGATGTAGATAAATTCTGCTTCACTGCTACCATTCCCACTAATTACAGGAAATATCGAACACATAATGATCTATTTCTACTTCCGAAGTGAGTTGTAGTCATATGCAAGTTGCGTCGCATATAACCTAACACAAAAATCTCTTGTTCATCCAATTAAATGTCATGTCATACAGTGGTACGTGCTTCGTCCTGTTCGCTTTCCTATAATGTGTTCATTAATATGGTACCGGATTAGTGTAATCACACTCCAGTCATACATTTTATTTCTTATCTTAGTGATTTTTCAACTCCTGTCAAAGTTATCGAACTGAATTTTCTTTCATACCCAGAAGTCCTTGCTGACTTCATTGTAAAATACATCTTCAGACTACTGTACAAAACCGACCACTTCAATTCAGTTACATTTTTATTAGAAATATCTGTAACATGTACATTCGTATAAGCTGTATCTTCGCAACTTTTATTAATGTTGGTCGTAAATATCTTGTCATATTCTTAATTGACTGACAGTCGTATTAATACACTTGAACTCGTGCCCGTACTTCTAACAACCTAGTATAAAATAAACCAACCGTCCTTATTCATACATGTTTTTCGTCTCATACCGCCTACCCTGCCATGGCAAAATGTACTGTAATTCATGTCACAGAATCGACATGGATATCTTGACATCATTAACAAATATTCAGGGCTGTTCACATACGAAACTGAAGTTTGTGATGACTTCATCATTAACACATCATTCGTAGCAGGTTTAATTTTCTCTTAAGTTCTTTCCGTCATCAAATCTTGTTGCTTTCCAGGGAGGATATCGTGACCTGTACTTATATGCTATACATGCGTACAGTCTACAGCTCTTATAACATCAATATGCTGTACGACATGGGTTCGTTTTACATTTACGTATTCCTTGTCTCTATACAGCTTATCCACTCGCAAATGTATTGTCGCACTTGTTGAACTGGTATCTAGAAAGTATTAACTAACACCGATTCGCACGATGTTAAATGGTAACTACATAACGCTTATAATTCCCTTAAACGACAGCTTATAGCTACAAAGAAGATCTTGTCAAGTACTAAACCGTATGCCGTTTCAAGTTGCTGCTTTGTCCAATCCAGATATCGTAGTTTTCTCCCTAGTACATTTACATTCTCCGAATAACACTTTAAAGTCATCCGACTTCACGAACACATACTGCTTTTTTTCCATAAATACATGCTTGAAGTAAGAACATGCACGAATATTTTCCATCTTTACTGGAGGTGATGATACTTCTTCACTATTGAATTATCTCCTTTCCCGACTCCTATTCGTTTACTTACTTCAGTTATAAATTATAAGTTTTATCCTTTTATCTTATATGCAGTCCTGCTTACATTTTTGTGACCAAATTGCATGTTTTATTTTCGAGTGTATTCATATATACATCTCACATTTCTTTGCTAGCACCAAAAAGTACCATTTGAGGGATTAAGGAAAGCAGCGCTTTGTAGTTCGTGTCTTGGCTCTGTATTTTGTCTCGTCATACATACAAAGATACTAAATTTTTCTCACCATTAATTACGACGACGTTTTAGTTTCTGAAAATGCACCACGTCCCTTACCGAAGGACATATCTGCAGAAGGTTACTGTACAGCCAGTAGCTTGTAACATTCTTCGTAGGGTAAGGTTCCATTAGTTAGAGTTATTATCATTCAAGTTGGAAGATCTTGCCCAGTATAGACGCTCATTTTTCACCACCATGTGACTTCGTAAAATATGCGCAATGTGTATGTAAACCAAATTACTCTAATAAGCGAAGTCTTTAGCGCTGAAAGAATGGTTAGGTTTCAGTCTGACTGTGAGATAGGACCTGGAAATGAAATAAAGACGTATTAGAACTGTAACACATATGGAAGAAACTCTTAAAAATATGAAATAATGAATTTGGTTTCATATTTACATACTATGCACAAAAGTGAATGAAGAAAATACCTGCAGCTTTACACATTATCATTTTTACTCTCGCTCTCCTTAATCTCTCAAACGGTATTTTTTGGTACTAGCAAAGAAATTTAAGATGTATATATGAATAAACTCGGAAATAAAACATGAAATTTGGTCACAAACATGTAAGCAGGACTGGATATAAGATAAAAGGATAAAATGTACATTTATAACTGAAGTAAGTATACGAATAGCAGTAGTCGGGAGAGGAGATAATTCAATAGTGAAGTATCATCACGTCCAGTGAAGATGGATAATATTCGTGCATGTTCTTATGCAAGCATGTATTTATGGAAAAAAAATCAGTATGTGTGCATGAAGTCGGATGACTTTAAAGTGTTATTCGGAGAATGTATCAGGGAGAAAACTACGATATATGGATTGGACGAAGCACCAACTTGAAACGGCATACGGGTTAGTATTTGATAAGGTCTCTTCTTTGTAGCTATAAGCCGTCATTTAAGGAAATTGTAAGCGTTATGTAGTTACGGTTTAACCTCGTACGAATCGGTGTTAATACCTTCTAGACACCAGTGTAACAAGTGCGACAAGACCTTTTCGAGTGGATATGCTGTATAGAGACAAGGAATAAGTAAATGTAAAACGAACCCATGTCGTACAGCATATTGATGTTGTAAGATCTGTAGACTGTACGCATGTATAGCATATAAGTACAGGTCACGATATTCTCCCTGGAAAGCAACAAGATTCGATGACAGAAAGAAATTAAGAGAAAATTAAACCTGCTAGGAATGATGTGTTAATTATGAAGTCTTCACAAACTTCAGTTTCGTATGTGAACAGCCCTGAATATTTGTTAATGATGTCAAGATATCCATGTCGATTCTGTGACATGAATTACAGTACATGTTGACTTGCTAGGGTAGGCGGTATGAGACGAAAAACATGTATGAATAAGGACGGTTGGTTTATTTTATACTAGGTTGTTAGAAGTGCGGGCACGAGTTCAAGTGTATTAATACGACTGTCAGTCAATTAAGAATATGACAAGATATTTACGACCAACATTAATAAAAGTTGCGAAGATACAGCTTATACGAATGTACACGTTACAGATATTTCTAATAAAAATGTAACTGAATTGAAGTGGTCGGTTTTGTATGGTAGTCTGAAGATGTATTTTACAATGAAGTCAGCAAGGACTTCTGGGTATGAAAGAAAACTCAGTTCGATAACTTTGACAGGAATTAGAAAATCACTAAGATAAGAAATAAAATGTATGGTTGGCGTGTGATTACACTAATCCGGTATCATATTAATGAACACATTGTAGGAAAGCGAACAGGACGAAGCACATACCACTGTATGACATGACATTTAATTGGATGAACAAGAGATGTTTGTGTTAGGTTATATGCGACGTAACTAACGTATGACTACAAATCACTTCGGAATTAGAAATTGCACATTATGTGTTTGATATTTCCTGTAACTAGTGGGAATGGTAGCAGTGAAGCAGAATTTATCTACATCATTGAATAAGTTATGATGAGATGTGAGCTCGTGTTGAACAGCTACGACTAGCACTGGTGTAGCTTCACCTCTGTTGGCGACATCTTCGCCGGTGATAACTACCACTGCCGACATGACAATGACTACGACGGCGCATGGGACTTCCTTGTCAAAACTGGTAATATATTGAATTGGGTCAACGAAGCACGGTTGATGCTTCTGTTACGAGGCCTTAGTTTGCACTGAGATGACACAAAGTTGATGAGAGCATAAAACTTAGGATTTTTGTTTCTGAATCAGGCAATGTATGGACATGACTGTGATTATTTTAAAATGAAGACTGAATATATTTTCAAGGTTTGCGGTGTTTGTTTTACAAGTAGTTTATTAGAGAATACATGTACATAAAATGTGATGATTAGGGAAACAGGGCATTTATTTAATTTGTGTGGTTGACGAGAATAAATATAACGATTTTTATACTCTTTTTGGTTTATAAAGGTAAAGATAGAATAAAAAATAGTAATATATGAAAGTATAGTAGCTGATCTGGTATGGAAGCTGGTCAGTGATATGAGATTAAATGATGGTATTTGCATAGCTGCGAGTTGTCGAGTATGTGTATCTGCTCGCTATGCAGGGAGAAATTTATGTCTGCGTATATGTATTGTAGAGGAGTGTTATAAACAGTCCGGACAGGCTCTGACGGGACTGTTGGAGAGTGAAAGTAGAGTTGTGAGTGAGAATTTTTTGGTGGGTGGTTGTGCGTGGTAGGTGCGAGGGTTTAGGGGTGGTGTGATTAGCATAAGTAGTATGCATATGAAATTATATTTCAGTTTCTTAGATGTAGTTGTGTATGCCCTGTTTGAAAGTATTTGGCGAGTCTTACCTATGTAACTGACCAGAAAAATTTGTTATTTTCAAGACGAATGACTGATTTTATCGGAAATTAAAATAAATATAGCTAATTTGGTAGGAGTGTGAGTGTAGACGATTAAGTTCTGTAGGAAATAAAGTCAGTGTAGTTGTAATAAAAATATTTATCAAAAGGTTTTTTAATAACGGTTTGAATGATTTTGATGGGAATCGATCGTCTATAGCTAAGAAAGAAGTCATGTTTAAATAGTATTCATTAATGGAATTTAAATAAAGTTTTAAAATTATTGTATCAATATTTTTAAAATGTCGAAGAATTTTGAAATTGATAATCAATACGTAGTCTCAATCGATGGTCATTACTATTCACGGTCGTCTATCTGCTATGTGAAGACATTGGTGACATGCTGTGTAGTGAGAATTATAAAGAAAATAAATTTTTTGTATGAAGGATAAGAAGGTTGAGGTAAAGTATGGGAAAGAGAGGGGATTGGAGGGGGCTAACTGGTATGAGCGGGTTATAATGCGAGTGTCAGTGAGATGGGAAAGTAGGGGAAGGAAGGCGGGAATTCATCACTTGATTAAAAGCCAATTAAAATAAAGGAAGGGGTAGTGGAAGGGGAAGTTGGGCTAAATATATTTATACATGTAAAATGTGGTGGGGGAGTCAGTGTGTCGATGGAGCTCGTCCGGGTAAGACATGTCGGTAGTTGATTTAATTAAATAAAGTTTTATTAAATAGTTTTTGTTACAAAGTTTTTAATTAAAGTTTTATTTATTAAATGTGTGCTTGATTAGAATGGAATGCGAAATCGAAATATTTTCTGAAGCTTCGGAGAAAACCTCAAGAAGGCGGTCGGAAACAAGATGGCATCCGGAAACAATATGAAGGTAATAATTTTTTCAGATTTTTTTTAATTTTCGCAAATTGGAACTGTTTTGGGTATTTTGACACTCAAGGTCAAGGTAACGGTTAAAGGTAAATGTTCCAACATGATGGTCGGGGCCGTGACGTCGCAACAGTGCGGGGGCGCGACATTTGGGTGGGCGTCTCACACCGGCTATTTGTTCCAGAAGGAACATAATCATATTACTAATGTGTATTTTAAATTAACAAACTTCGGTTTAGAAAATGTGAAAACATATAATGCAGAAGTTTAACGCACTGTACAATCAACTATAATGTTGAAATTAGTACCTGAGTAAATAATAAATGTAACTTCCTTAAAATAAAAATATGACAAACTATTTGAAATTATTGAAATATATTTTAAATGTAATATGTTTAAATTTGTGAGGACAAAATGAAATGTTATTAATAAAAGTGGTAACAGTCAGTTATTTCATTTTAAAAAATGTTGCTATGGAAATGGAAAGTTATGATAAATTAATTACATCATCTGACATCCTTACATATTTGTTGCTTCATATTCACAGCAGCCACGGTTATGTATAGACTAGTACGCTCGCCTCCCATCATAGTGAACCGGGTGTCATTCCTGAATAGCTGTGCAGGCATATTTTCTGCATATTATTAACCACACCAGATCTTTGCATACAGACTATTTGTTATATGTGGTACATTTATGGTGTATAGTTGTGTACAGTCAACAACATGCCCTTCATTAGATCATATGACACCCTAACAAACACGTATTTTCTAGTTGAGAAACAACGCAAGGACTTGATCCGAAGGAAAGGTAAGGAATGGAATGGAACGAATTGTGCAGCTCTTGACAGCGATGTATCTTAACTGATGAAGGTGCTATCACCCGTAGCGAAGTCGGTAAAGTGTCGGTCTGTAATGAAAGGGGTCCGGTTCGCGTCTGTGTCAGGGCATGTTTGTGGTGTTGTCCTTTACCTTATTTCACCCTCATCAGCTGTAAATGCTTCGTTGTTAAAAGGGTATTAATACCCTCAAATTCACCTCCCATAATGGTGAATAATGTGAGCGTAGAGTGGTGCTGGAACGGAAAACAGGCGTACACAAAAGGACACCCCTACCCCGTCCAGTCAATCATCATATATTAGCCGCATTCCCACACGCAGGAAATCTGTCTGTGAAGCTATCCAGTAATTTACTCAGATATTAATTTCAACCTTATAGCTGATTTTACATTGTGTGAATCTTGTGCAGTACACATTGTTTTCACATTTACTGCATCGACGTTTGTTAATTTAAAATACTAGAGTTTACTAATTAGATGTCCATACTATGGGTTAGCTTTCCAATGGCGGGTGATAATTAATGTAACCCATTGATAAATTTTTACCTCGTGCAAACTAGAGGCATTTTTCAGAACCAAACACAACTTTTGTGAAAGTGAGTATTTTACGCCACGAAGCTTTACTCCCAGTGACGTGAAATGTGTTTTATAATGTAACGACACTAATCATCTTTGGTATGTAAAAATTAGTTCTACATGGACCTTTACAGTTTCCACCATCGGTAAATGCTTAACTCATAGTAGAGTATGGCCAAACTTTCTTTGAAATTCATAACATTTAGACTGTTGAGAATCGGATAATACAAGATTAGTTTATTTGATAGGTCTTGGGCCCCTCCATCACCAGCCTCTTTATTGACGTCTACTCATGGAACGTCCTGC
>PNEQ01041211.1:10598-51100 GCA_003012365.1 Medauroidea extradentata
ATATATATATATATATATATATATATATATATATATATATATATATATATATATATATATATATATATATATATATATATATATACGAACATCCTGTATATATATTAACATTCTGTATATATTCATATATATATATATATATATACATATTTATATACATATATGTTTATGAAGGGGAGATTGGGGTAATGGTGAACGCGGGGTAATCGCGAACACTCAATTATCTACGTCTCTACATGTGCCAGAGGTGTCTGGTGGGTGCTGACATCTGCCGTGTACTTTGGGAAATGTTTCCAGCGTGCCGCCGTTGGTGTTGGAGCAGATGCTTAGCCGTAAATGGCATTTTTGTGGTTTTGTGTGTTGTTCTATAAGAACGTGGTTAACTGGAAAAAATCGTAAGTACTTTTACTTCAACTTTGTTGTGAAATACTTGTAGATTAGCTAAAGAGTGGAATGTCACAAGTGTTTGTAAATTGTTTGAACAAAATACGGGAATTCAAAACTTCAGTAATGTTCTGTACATGAAATGGCATTTTTTGGGGTAATGACGAACACCTATCGTCCCTGTGTTCGCCATTACCCCACGTGTTCGCCATTACCCCACGGTGTAAAATTGTGTTTTAAACACGAAAAAAATTTTGAAATAGTCAGTTTAGTTCAGCGTATATGTAACAAAACCTCACTAGAAAAATCACTTAATTATTATTGTTTTTGCTTATAAAATAATTACTCTGTTAAAAAAATTGGAACACGTATTTGCGAATGTAACTTGATATTCAATAATCACCTTGTAAAGAAAACACATTTAAAACGTGAAGGAAATTATACCACAGACGTCTCTGAAATTCATGTCTTGACTATACAAGAGTGAAACAATATATATGTAGGTACACAGTAAAGAAATATCGTCACAGTAATGCAATATTTGTTTGAATATGAGCCACTGCAAATTAGCTTTACGGTTAAAGTTGAATATTTTTTGTATTTTAATTATATTTAAAGTAACACATCTGTCTTTACTGCGAAGATAGCTTGCAGTGGCTCATATTCAAATAAACCTTTCTTTGTCGCAATACGTTTTTTGTTGTGGCACAGAATGTGCAAGTGGAAAAATTGGTACTGTCTCGACAAGGGCAGAATACATTAATATTTATTGGTTGATTATGTTATTTTGATTCGGCCTTTCTCTGACATTTTCAGGGATTTTAATTAATACAGTTATTTCATCTCCCATTTTTTTTGTGATTAACTGTAATCCTAGCAGCTCGAATTGTTTTCAGCACATTGAACACACTGCATTTGTTGCACACAGTTAGCACATGTCACCTTGCTGCCACGTGGAGGCAACATACTGACAATGTGGCAAACATAGCATGTTGCCACCACATGGGCTGTCCGGGAATATTACACAATAAATATGATTATACATTCTTTGAAATTAAATGAAAAAAAAACAGGCTATGTAGGTTATTTGAACAGTACTGTAAAATCAATAATTATAATGTAATAAATGGTATTGTATTCGTAAAAAAACAAATGAGTTTACATTAATATTATGTTTCCTCACTGCAGATGCCAAGAAGTAAGAAGAGAACAATTGATAAGGCCAAATTAACAGAAGAAACTATGTCAAATGCTCTAGCTGCTATCCAGGAGGGTAAGAAGATTCGCCACGTTTCACGATTCTTTCAAATTCCTATTGCAATGCTCCATGGAAGAATTAAATCCAGTGACTGTAAGGGTCCTTAGATGGGTAGGAAACCAGTTTTCACCGAGGAACAGAAAAAAAGAGATTACTGAACGTGCACTTAATTTGGCCAAACTTATCTACGGCATGTCTGCAGATGAATTGAGACGTTTGGCTTTCCAGTATGCTAAGGAAAATGGTATAAAGTGAAATTTTAATGAAGCTAGTGGTATGGCTGGCAAAGAATGGATGTATGGTTTTGTGAAGAGAAATCCCCAGCTTAGTTTGAGAAAACCAGAACCAACAAGCATCAATCGAATACTCGGGTTTAATAAAGTAGAAGTTCAGCGATTTTTTTTTAAATTTGCGCATAATAATGGATAAATTCAAATTTCCATCACAGCATATTTTTAATATTGACGAGAGTGGGATCTATACCGTGCAAAAACCTTGCAGAATAATTGGTCCCAAAGGACAGAAGCAAGTTGGTGCAGCAACTAGTTGGGAAAGAGGAAGGAACATTTCTGTCTGCTGTGTTATGAATGCTGTAGGAACTTACGTGCCTCCCATGTTCATTTTCCCCAGGGAAAGAATAAATCCAGCTCTCAGTAGAAGGGGGCCAACTGGGGCTCTGTATCAGTGCTCGAAATCGGGATGGATGACTGAGGAGCTGTTTCGTGTGTGGCTTCAACACTTTTGTAACTTTACGAAACCATCAGTTGAAGACCCAGTGCTTATCATCCTAGATAACCACTGCAGTCACACCTGCTTAGCAACTTATGAGTTCTGTAAACAAAATGGAATCACACTGTTGTCAATACCACCCCATTCCTCACACAGACATCAGCCATTAGATATTTCATTCTTTGGCCCATTGAAGACAGCATTTAACAAAGAGCGTGATCAGTTTTTAAGCCACAACTCTGCAGACAAAATAATTCCTACTGATGTAGCATCCACCTTCAATATTGCTTATGTTGGTGTAGCAAACATGGACAAAGCAGTTTCTGGGTTCAAGAAGGCAGGAATTGTTCCCTTTAATGAAAACATTTTTTCTGACGATGATTTCTTTGCTGCATCATGACTGATGCCAATCGTATATGATGAAGAAAATTCTCCTAATGGAACATTAGCAACACACATTGAAGAGGAAGTAACTCGACGGAGTCCGGATGACATTCCGGAACCAGTTGAAGACAACAGAATGGAAATGGCATTTTACATCGTAATACCATACTAACTTAGGTAATGAGTTTGCACGCGATTACAATTATCCGATACAGAAATATTTAAAAATAATATCTAAAACGCAATGTTTTTAAAGAGTCGCCTTACAGAAACTTGGCCATGAGTTAGAAGAATTTAACACAATTTATCTTCCTTCGGTTTGAAGTTTTTGCTGGCTGTGTTTTACCTAGTAGTTTGAATGTACAAATACGTGTTTTATTTTTCCTAATGTCCATTCTAACTCCAAGAGAAACAATATCTGGGGATACCTAAGTATATCAGAAAGGGTCCTTTTTTGTCATGCAGTACGTCACTATTTGATTTAGTCCGCCTAAAATATTCCACTCTTGTGCACCATCCCTCAATCACAACAAATTCCCAGATCCAAATTATTAATAATATTATTATTTGATTTAATTTACATTTATAACAATATGTGGGGAAAGCAGTCCGTATATGTTACCACGTCTGTATGAATTTTTTCTGTTAGCATACCAGAATACATTTATTCCTACACCTGCAATTTACCTATTATGATTATCTAGTACTTCATTGTGATAACTGATACCCACATACATGAAATTGAAGGCACTGTAGGCAAAAGTCTTGAATGCCGATGTGCATAAATGGTACTAGTGTAGAGTAAGTATCTTCGAAATGAAGGGGTGGGGTAATTGGGAGAACTCCGACAAAACCCGTCCGTTGGCGACATCGTTAGGCATAATTTACATGGTCGGGGCACAGAATTAATTGTAATACAGACGCGAAATGACGTGGCGGCTCGTTTGATATTGGTGAACTTTGCTGCTCATTGGTTTCCCGAGACTATTGATGCCAGCCCTGCGTCTGTTTGGCTCCTGCATGTTACGACAGGTTTCCTATTGGCCTGGCTGCCGATAATCAGAGCAGCTGCCTCACGTTGATTGGCAGTAGCTGTTTCCGCCATGTTGCTGGCCAAGGAAGCAATTTTTCTGGCGTGTGTGACTGAGTTAGTTGGCCTACCGGCTAGTTCACTTTTGTATTCCTAACTATTCTGTGGCCGGGGATTGAACCTGGATTGCCTTCGTGGAAGGCGAGCGATCTAACCGCTCAGACACCGCGGTCCTCTAATAACATTGATCGCCTAATATTTTCCTAATATTTATAAATACATAAACCTCAACATTATACTACATATCTCTTAGTGCCAAATTCTGTATGTCCGCTAGGAAGCATTCGGGAATCTGAATTGCATTGGGCAGTTACAGTGATTGACTCGATTAGTGATGATTTCTGCAAGCAATTTTCTCTTTGTGGTGTTGATAAAACCAAGGCATATTTCTTGTAATTAACCAATTAAATAAATAACTAAAAATTTGCTACATTCGGTACCTATATATCTAAAAATCGAGGTAAGAGATTTTTACGGCCCTAGGTCTTCAGATCTGATGAGGGTGAAATGAGGGGAAGGACAACACATCATCCGTGCCCCGTCCAAAAACGAACCGGGGCCCTTTCGCACAGTAGACCGCACCTTACCGGCTTCGCTATCGAGGCTGGCAATATCACAAAAATAATATGCACGAAGACAAAATTATCAATGTTATACTGACAAATTAGTAAGCATCAATCTCATACATTTCTTTACCTTGTATCTTCTATTTTACTTGGCCACAATGTACTGTTTTTTTTTTTTCCTTTTTGCAGTCAAAGACAACCTTTTCTTTCTTTCTCATTTTCCTGTCACGGCATTACACTCCACTGGTTGACTACTTGAAGAGGTGCCTGGGTCAGCGCTGTTTGTGACGATATCCCCAGAAGCCTGGGTTCTAACACTGTATTATCAGCACTTGGAACGGTAAGAAAAATAAAGGTAAAAGGAATATAATACTTATTACAGCTCTCCTTATATATTTCATCGGTAAATTCAACCTAGCATCAGATCTGAATATGTGCCACTAATTATAATCATTCTTTTCCTCAACTACATATTCTGTGAACTAAAAAATGAACACGTTACATGCAAGCTGTCGAAGAATAAGTATGAATTTGTTGAGATAAATATGTAACGAGGGTGTCTAGTGATCACATTATCGTGAACATCATATTGTGTGTGTATGTGTGTGTATATATATATATATATATATATATATATATATATATATATATATAGAGAGAGAGAGAGAGAGAGAGAGAGAGAGTGAACCCTCGATAACTCGGACCTCGATGTCCCGGACTTCGGATAACTCAGAATTTTTAAAAAAATTTTAATAATTTTTAATTAATCTTTTCTTGGTTAAAAGACATAAAAATAGTTTCTGTTTTATTTAAATTCATCACATTATATTTTAGGACAGTATTAAACTTTATAACATAGTCGTCCATCACTACTTAGCCTTTAATAATCCCACAGTAAATATCTGGCAAGTTCCGTGTGGTAAAATGTTGCTAGCGAGGCGCGCGACCCGCGGGCGCGAGTAAAGATGCAACGCAGCAGGCCGACCTCTCACTTCTTTATCTTTCCTCCCTCCTCTGCCCGCGACAGGCACGACTGTGTGTCGTAAACAAACATTTCAGCATGGTCCTTGTGAATTGATGGTAACTACGAGTTACAATGATACATAAACGGAAAATGATTTTGTTCTGGTATGAGCAATGAATTAAGGGCTACAAAACAAATTGTTCCGGACATTAAAGAAAAATTATAAATCATTGCTTTGCATTGCGATGTAGAAAAATTGTTGAGAGGGTTTTACGTCCTTTTAACAACGATGTTTTCAAGAGCCGATGTGGGTGGTGAAAGAACAACACAACATCAATGCCCAAGCCGGACACGATGAGTCACGCTCGCTGGTTGATGATGCTTTGTTGATAACGTAGAGGCATCTGGAGAGTTGTGACGTTTTAAGCGTGAATCGGATTTGTTTATAAACTACTTCACGGGAAATAATAGCGTACATGTAATGGACCGTAAAATGTAAACGTCTTATGCAGGATAATTTTAAACGATTTTCATTGAGTGCCGAACATGAATGGACTAACAAGATTTTGTTGCCTTAATTTTTCCGTTTACTTTACATCGAAAAAACCTTTTTCTTTATTTTAGAAGAAATGGTCACGTTATGAACGAGTAAATATAGAAAAAATGTACATTTGTTATATTCTACACCAAAAAAATTTAGAAAGTATTTTTTTGAAAACCCTATATAATGGCCACACCCCATTTTTGGGCCTAAAATTTGGTCAAAAATATGCGGCGATTACGCGAGTAAATACGGTAATTCTGAAGAACAAGATTAAAATTTTAAGCTTTATACTATAACAAATTGTGTAAGAATAAAGCTGTAAATCAAGTGTTCTATGATGCAATTTATATACATAAAATTTAAATTTAAAATTAGTAGTGTTAAAATGTGTTCACATAATGTACAGTGACCCAGAAGGATTGTTTATTACAGTACCATTTTTTATTCGTGTATACGAGGAAAAGTATTTTTGTACCCTTGTAACTTTCAAGGAGGGTAGAGTAACTATCAGGCTAGCAACTGGCTGCTGCCTCTACGCTGTGACATACGGACGTAAGGTATTTTTCAATGTAAACATCTTGTGTGAGATGCATGTGGTCCCGTGTGGTGTTTGTATTGCATGAGATTGTACCGGTTGACCTTGACTACTTCCGCTCGCAACCTCCCTAGCTTATCTCCAACGATCATTTCTTTTCTCTTTCACACATGCACGCATATTGGCTGTCGCCAGCTAGACGAAAACTTTTGTGTGATAGAAGGGTGCCTTGGTGTCAGCTTCTAGCACACAGATAAAAAAAAAAGGATCAGCCAGAAGAAGCAGCATAAAAATAAATAAAGAACTGACTGCCCACATTGTTTGACATACTTTTATTGCCCTCCACGTTAGCATTAATTTTCCCACTGCATGGCGGCCCTCCCGTAACTTCATACGATAGTTACGTACTTGTAGAAATAATAGCGTACTAATTTCTTCGCGTTTCTTGTGATTAATGACTGATTACCCCACCTCCTCGGACAACCCTCGATAACACCTACAAATCGTAACTCGGACAGCTTCTTATCCCTTTTAGTCCGAGTTATCGAGGGTTCACTGATATATATATATATATATATATATATATATATATATATATATATATATATATATATATATATAGTTACAAGTTTGAAACATTAACATTATATGTGAGCAATTCCCATGAGTTCTTTTGGGATAGAGGTCTTATAATTAGAAATAAGACAGTAAAATTAAGTACTGGATTTAATAGCTCACAAAGCTACGAAATACACAAAACAGTAATCAACTATAACTCTCACAACACAATTAGTTATGCACACAATTACTACTGTGTCACAGACACGTTAATTAACTTAGACAATTAAAGCACAAAAAATGTCTACCATCAATTAATTAAACAGTACAAATCACAATAAAATTCAGTCCTATAACCAATCAACAGTATTTCAAGTAGTGACAGTGTAAAACCTTAATAGTCCGCCGTGGTGATGAATCGTCGTGTGCTGCGCAGCACCCCGAGAGCACCGCTGTCTTCATTCTTGAGGTCTTCGGTTCGAATCCCGTCGCGTACCTCTTCTTCGCCCGTCAGCCCGCCGCAGCAGTCCTCTTGTTTCGTCCAACACTGCTCCGAAGGTGGCCGTCTGCCGCCTCTCAGTAGACTCTGACGTCACCAAGATGTCTTCACCAGTCTCTCTCCACAGGCGTAGCACCTTCCTCTAGCACTTCCAATAGCGAACACTCCCCCGATGTGCCGATTCTGCACTTTTATACTAGGCCAGACAGTCGGGTCTTCCCCGCATTTCAGGGGTCTAAAATAGATATTACATCATGTTTCTGACATGATTTTAGACACGTAGGCCGCCCTCGAAGGGTTAGAGCACAATTGGGACAGGTATCTATGACGTAGTTTCGGTGGGATTACCACTATGAGACACTCGGGCTTTGAGTCATGGGCCAGCCCTCAAGGTGTTTCGACACAGGCCCCATCATCCAGCCCGCCCTCGGAAATACAGCAAGCAACATGAGTACAAGAAACGTTAGTATATTACTTGCTATTCCGTAAGCGTCTTCCTCACATTCCTAATACGTCATTAATTTGAATTCTAACTGTAAACACACATATCGTGTATCACTGTTATGAATAAAGGAGGAGCATTCAATTACTTGTTCAGCTAACTAGAAATGACGATACGAATGGCAAGGACATCCATATCCTATATCTTGTATTTGGATTCTGCATCTTGTTGTATGCATTTACAGGTGGGCGGTACCAATAGCTGTACATACAGTAAATAAAAACTAAACAAGATATAGAATTACAGCAGCATTCTCATAGGCGTGTTGAACATGGATGCGGTTGCTATCTCAGGCTGAAGTTGCTACGTGGTGGATAGCTGTTAGTGGGGTTGGGGAGTAGAGAATGTGTGTTATCCTGTTTCAATTGCTGCGGCCTTGAAAATGCAGTGATGAAGGCTTATATACTGCCTTCTCCACCTCTCACAAACACAGTCATCGCATGACTTACCACATGCAGAGGCTAGCATACATACGCGTGTGCAACTTGACCAGCGTTGTTCTTAACTTCTCTTTCCAATAATATAAACTTTCACTTTACATGTAATTTAGTGATAATTCGTACTATCGTCCTATTAGTCAAGTTTAGTTATTGTTTTTCACTAATTTTGACAATTTTTTACTTCTCTTCTTT
This sequence comes from Medauroidea extradentata, assembly GCA_003012365.1. Lineage (NCBI taxonomy): Eukaryota > Metazoa > Arthropoda > Insecta > Phasmatodea > Phasmatidae > Medauroidea > Medauroidea extradentata. The sequence goes on from PNEQ01041211.1 coordinate 19,244, forward strand.
GGCAAACAAAGTATAACTTTTCATAATCTTTATTTCGCATCGTATGATCGAAATATTATACACATATTGATTTTTACTATTCACCACTTCAGAAACTCGTAAGCGTACCATTGTATCTGGATGATTTCAGAAAATGTTGAAACACTTATTGCGACTTATATACCAGTGTATAGTGAACCAACATCTACCGCAAGCACGCACGTGACAGATCTAACATGCCAATAGATATTGCGGAGAGTTCAAAAACGACTGAATGATTTGTACAATGTGTGTTAGGTAAGAAATGCGCGCATGACAGTGTAAAAGAACATATCAGACACGGAACAGACTTACAGGCTGCAAACATAGTGAAGTGGCTATAGAACTTCTTACCGCCTGAACACAGACGTACTAGCGCGCAAATCTGTACTCGTCTGTCAGTATTACCACAACAAAATTTTCCGCAAAATTGTATGTCTGTAATACAATTGAGGTACCGAGAAACTAGTCTTGCTTTGTAATTTTATTCCGTTGTTCCATAACAATCGTAAACTATCCTGTATAACTCTGGCGGGCTCATCCGAGGCCGGCCTTGGTCGCGCTTGATCCAGTATAGCGAATATCTTATTTGTCTGTTTCCGTCAAACTATTTGACTAATTCAAATTCTGTAAACTGGGTTTAATTCGCCTAACTAATGGCCATGTTTCTTTAAGGCGACTTTTAAAAATAAATAGGTTTTTGAAATTATATATTCAAAAATTACTGTATTGGATAATTTAATTGACATGCAACCTAATTACCTACATTAGTATGGTATTACGATGTACAATGCCGTTTGCCGACTTAAAATCCGTCAAAAGGTTGTGAAGTTATTTATGTAGACCTTTTTGGTCCCGAAAGTGCTGCCATCACTCTGCAGAGATGCACACTATACATGGGGGACATTTAGCCTTAAAGACTACCCTAATAGTCAAAATCATACAACTATATTATGCGGATTTGAGGTACATTGCTTTTGATTACAACTAGCGATTTTTTTTACTTTAAATGCATAGCGTTAATATTTTTTAAATGTTTTGGTAAATTATTAACGTCCAAACACTAACTGCAGTTAAATTTTTTCACATAGTATTTATTTTTCCTACTTAGTATTTAACTAAGCCACTAACTTAAAGTATTAAGAGGGCTGAGTACTTGCGATTTTAGAATTGTTTATTTTTCACTTTTTGTTCCATAGGGTGCTAAACTAATTTTGCGCACAAGAAAGATATTACCTTCTTAAATTATATTTAACTGTTTCACTTATGTTACATTTGTTAATTATTAACTACCAAGCATCTTAAAGAAAATGTCCCCTATTGTACTGTGTGTGATTACATAAATAGTATCAACAAAAGTTATTGAGCAATACCAATTGTATGCATTGAAATAATCTGGCTAGTCGATACATAAACATAACTGATATTAAAGTAGTATGCCAGATAAAAAATGTACCGCTAATCCAAAATGCCCTGTAATAAGTTGATGGCTGTTTTCAAAACTAAAAATTTACTTCGCAATCATCGATTCCGTTTAAGATCGCAAGGCATAATACCATCTGCTCTGTATGCAGTCAAAGTTGTGTAAATTAAATTTTTTGAAAATGTTTCGATTAGTTGCGTAAACCGGGTCCAAATTACTTTCCGCCATTTTGAGCACATGGCCTTCTACAAACGCATGTTTAGCGAAAGTATTTCTTAATATACTTAAAAATTGTACGCAAATGTGCTTTGCGAGTACTATGTACGTAACTTTTTCTTCCAAAACACAAATTGCATAACTTGGGGTCAAGAAATTTTTAAAATTTTTGTGTGGAAAATAATTATGTTCCATAATTAGAACATTTCGCAGGACATGAGTGTGACTGGTTTACAATATAGCTGCTTCCTTTTTTGATTTTAAGAAATATGTTCTCAAAATATCACTGACATGAGACCGTGGCCTTAGTAATGGTTTTTGAAAACAGTTTCGTGTAATTATTTAGAAATATTAATCACATTTATTGCTTGTATAGTTATTCTTAGTCTGGAATTGTAAGTCTTTCCAAAATAACAAACTATCAAGCGTCATTCAGTGTCAGTTAAGTAATAACAAAATATTCCATAAGGTGTAAATTTTCTATATCATAGCCAGTAATGGCAAAAACCAATATATACATAACAGAGTATTTAAAGCTTAGGTGAGGTGTCTTATCTGTATTTACTGAAGTAAGACTGAACTTATTAAATAATTATTTTATATCAAGTTAATAGTATGCAAATTAAAACAGTAAAGGTATGAAAACAAATATTAATCATAAAAATTAATAAATGTTAACACATTCTCTGTGTCCTTCCTGGTTCTATTATTATTATTTAAAAGAAAATTTTAAATTACTTGGATTTTTAACTAAAACGAGATTTTAGGGGAATTTCTCCCATAAGGTAAATCGTGTTTGTCTTTGAAGCAATTTAGATTGCCTACCAATTTTGTATGATTAAATTTTTATGTATTACTACAAACAAAGTATTCTGAAAGAGAAGATCAACTAGGCCCAGACATTAAAAAGTTAGAGAATGTGCCTGAAGTGAACTATTTTAAGCATGTTAATAATGTTCTTTCCAGGACAGGGGAAGGGTTACTTATATTTTTGGCAGACAAACATACACAAGGGAACAATGCCTATAACAACTTTCCCGAGGCGAAGGACACTATCTCGGGACGATTCAAAGTTGTTAATGTAGTTACACTCGTAGACTACTGTGTGAATGTAGTAGAAAATTATTTAAGCAAGTGCATTTACCATATTGCTAATGGCAACCACACAGGGTAACATAAAATTTATATGCTCCTGAAGTGTATACCAGATGCAGTGAATGTGCATCTAAAATATTGAAAGTGAATGCCATTTTTACCACGCGACGATCTTGGACTGTGTACATGCTTCAGTGGGAAAACAAGAAAATTTCTGCAAACATCAAGCCTTTGTTAATATGTACGTTTACATATTTATTTCTAAATCCTACCGCAGTAACTTTGGAAGAACGCTATTTACTAGGAAAGCTTGCGCTCGGAGAGAACTGCCCCGAAAAAACATTTTTTATGAAGATTAAGGTGCTTATCTAGGCTACTGGTGACCTTGGATTCTGCCAGAATGGCCCAGAACTGTGGGCCGGGAGGCGGAGTTTCAAGTGAGGGGCGTCACCTTTACTGGGCATGTCCCGCGGTAGCGAAGGAATTAGAGGGGATGCCCGCGCGTTACCCTCCCTCCCCTCGTGGTCAGTACAGTTCGAGAGCCGTAGAGGAAGGACCGAGGGCACAGACGACTAATATACCGAAGGTCTCCGCCACCAGTTCTGAGAATCATCCTTGTGTTGGCCTCCGTCCCCACACACTGCATCGTATACACCGGCACATTTTCGGGCTCCACAATGCGATACAGCCAGAGCAACACAGCTGTTGGTTAGTAATTAATGTTTCTAAAATAAAGTCGTTAGATGAATTCGGAAAATAATTTAGGTATACAATTTGATTTGACTGGCACATAATAAATGAATCAGATGCATAATATATTTACATATAAATTAATTACACTTACTGTCAAATGTTGCACAGCATCACAATAAAGTGACTGCATTTACAGCAAAACTTTTACAATTTCCTTGCATATTTACAATCTTGGTTATTAATATGGTTAGTTTGGTGTTGGGGACAAACGTAGTAAAAAGTGAATTTTGCACATTTTATAATTTTTCTTACAAAACAGTTTATCATGTGGAGTTGGAACTCAAAATTAATATTGTATAAACATATTATGAACATTGCAAATACAACATTATACAGCTATAATATAAGCACAAAATACAATTACACAAGAAAATACTATACTGTATACAACTTGCAGAAAAATGTATTTCAGATCAAGTTCATCGTATAGACAACATTCAAACTATATATATTTAACAATTAATGTGTGTGTGTCTATATATATATATATATATATATATATATATATATATATATATATATATATAAACACACACACACAAACCGTTCTAAAACGGACGTCAGTCAGTTCATCGATTTGAAGCAGCGAGGAAGGGAACAAAGGCGCCGTGCAGTGGCGGATCAAGAGGGGATTTGAGAGGCCGATGACTCTCCCTTTTCCTCTAAATTGCACTGGATGATATCATTTTCCGAAAATTAATTCCAAAAAAATTTTAGGCTCATCTTAAAAATTTCGGTTTGTATATCAGCATGTGCATACATAGTATATAGTCTAGTATTTTTTTTTCAAAATTAAAGAAAAACTTTTTTTTAATAATCTATTGCTGTGTACTTAAAGAACTTTACGACGATGGTGAGTGCAATTCCTGAACAGCTAACTTTCTCAAATGAATTCTACTAATCATAATATCAGAGTTTATGGCCCTGAGGTTAGAGTGATACACTATCATTACATGTTCATAAAACTGGTAACAGAAGACGATAGCTGTAGGATGAAATTATCTTAAAAATAATTAAATTCATTGTTTCCTCGGCTTTTACGCTGTATTCCAGTTATGTACAATGATTCAAGACTTGTATATTTGGGTTTCTAATATGTTTCTTCTTTCATGTAGAAATAGTCACGTTATTTTTCGTTTAAAGACTTTTGTTTTCAAAAGAAATAAATTTTGTTCACTATTAAATAAAAGTGACTTTTCAGAATCTAATGGGTAAAATTATTGATCTGTCGACAGCAAATCTTAGCGCTCCATACAGTGATAATGATTTGGAGAAATTTTTCCAGATAAAAATCCAGTGATACGTCTGCATGCAATTCACAGAATTAATGAATGCAGAAATTATGTTTAATAAAAAAAACTGAACCCTCTTGAGAGAACACAGAATTTGAATTTATTTCACATACTCATCGCTGGTCAGTATACAGTGATGATTTTAGAATTATTATAGTGAGAATCGTTCACTTTAGTATCAAAAGAATGAATTACTGTTTGTGGGTAAATATATGCTCACGAGTGTACTTGGAGCTTTTCAAGTTTGAGTAAAATTTTTCGTCATAGCATGCCTGAGCTGTAAACAAAGGATTTTAATGAAGAAAAGTAAACTACACTAAGCCTTTTCGTGTTACTGGACTCGATTAATTTTCCGAATCAATTAATATAAATTTTTGACAGTTATTATTGCTTGTTTATTTTCACTCAAGTCTACAACCCAATTAACTTACGTAACACATTATTCCCACTGCGGAAAGCAAAAGTAATTTCTTTGTTTCAGTAAAAGCCAATCGCAAACGGCCAGTGTAACCTGCCTTGACACAATGAAATATTCTATTTTTTCTCAAATAATAGATATTTAAACTAATAAATATCATATAATAATTTGCCATGTCCTGCGATGGAGTTCGTGACCCGTGTTTGGTTACAATAAGAGGTGTCGATGCTCTGTCTCTTACGTGATTAATGTTGGATGATTAGGTTCGTATTAAGTAATGTTGTAGTATGCCTGGCTAGCTCTAATTGAAATAAAAAAACAGAGGAGTTTCTCTTTTAAATCTGCCTAAGAGACTCACGCACTGCGGGTTGCGTCACGAGAGGTAGATACTTATAGTTTCTTTCGACGAAAAGAATAGGCGCTTCCTTCGGCGGCTTTTGATCGGTCACGACGTTAATTATGTTGAAGTTACCGGCCGCGATCACACGAAAAGTCTACACTCCGGTGACCCCGAGCTCGCTGTCCACCGTCCTTACAAACCCGACGACGAAGATCTCGACGCCTGTCCTCTGGAGCTCACACACACCCGGCTCGTCTTAAGACTCAATTGCGTTTCTCCCGCGACTTTTCTCTCTTAGTGCCTCGCGTCTCGCGTCTTTGCTCTCCTGGGCGGCGTCCCCTTCCCGCCCCACCGGACTCATGGGGGCGGGTAGGTTCCCACGACCAATCAGAGCGAAGCCCTGGCCCGAACATTGTGTGCGTCCCTTGTGGAAGTCTCTGTATTTATTTAAAATCAAATTAAACATGGGCACATTCTCACAGCAATTACAAATAAAAACCTTAGCCTAATTACAACTTGCTATCTTCAATTAATATAATTCTAGTTAAAATTACGTACATTACACGGGGTCTGTTGGGGGAGGAGGAAAGGAGAAGAAATTTGTAGGCGAGAGAGAAAGATAGAGGATTGTATGGCATGGAGACAGGGGGAGGTCGGGCGCCCCCCTTCTCGGACAGCATGTGGTAAGGCCCACTCATCAACTGCTCTATTGTCGCCAGACTGGCGGGCAATTATCACTCTTAAAAACTATAATTATAATACATAAAAATTTCTTAATGTTACTAGCATATTCGAGTCTGTGACATTCCACAGGTTAAAAAGATAATATTAGTAATAGTCATATTTTCTACTGTTTTTGTACTGGCCTATCATAGGATCCCACAGACCCCTCACAATCAATACTGAAGTTAAAATGGATGGTAATATGTTACATATGACAATAAAGGCCCCTTCATTACAATCAACGATTATAATTAACCTAAACTACATTAATTTCTGTATATAATTAGCAATAAATAGGGCCATCACATGACCCTCGCGGATCATTTGAAAATTGAAGTTGTGATTATTTGCAAAGGATTCGTCAGCCACCAAGAAAGTCATTATTTTAAGCTTGGTCACAATATAAAAATTATTAATTCTAAGTTCCTTACTCAAATGTACAACTAATTAACACAAGTCTCTGCTAGATTTGATTCTCTTTAGTTTAAGTGCGATGTGTCCAATCGCGAGTGTTCTAACGTCAATGGCACGATTTTTGTTCTTTAGTGTCATTACTTATTTCAAGTTTAGGTCAGATACTATTTACATTTAAAATCACTCACTTTGATTTTTTAAAAATTTTTTTCACACTATTTTCCGGAGCACTCAATGCCATAATGATGGTCGATGTTATTTACCATGCGCCGTGCAGGGCCGCCTGCAGCCATTTTCGTGGGGGGTCATGCTTCAGCTAGCCAGTCGGCCATGTGTTTCTAATTTCCTCTAAGGACCTCGTCACTACACAAATCTTGACCGTCATAAAGTTCCCCAGTAACATTTCCCAGCTCTGCCCAGCTCCTAGGACACCACATGGCGCGAAACGCCCCTAAAGTGTCACCCTTAACGAATTGCTGGCTCCTCGACCCTAGTTCCTTACGACCCCTCAGGCTATAAATCCCCTCACAATCAATACTGATGTTAAAATGGATGTCAATATGTTACATATGACAATAAAGGCCCCTTCATCACAATCAACCATTATAATTAACCTATTAATTTCTAAATATAAAAGTACCAATAAAATAGGGCCCTCACAGATGGAGTTAATGTATTTTTGTTAAAAATATTGTTCACGGAAGTCGTTACAAATTCGTTTCAGGATTCTTTGCAATTTCCTCCCAAGGGTGGTTGAGACGCGGCGGTAGTTTTATTTGTTTAGTCATTTTTTTTTTCTAAATAGCATAGTACGTTGTCACCATGTCCAATAATTTATGGATCCGCCACTGGCGTCGTTCATATGCTTATTTCATTGATCAGAACCATAAAGAGTTGGCAACTGGAAAAACGACATTACGTTTTAATATTTTCATATTGTTTTGACCTTTGAAAACGGTAAATCGCGGGGTCGATAAATAATTCAGCCTACATGCGCTGGCATTCTCCATGCTGAACACTCTGCCAGTAATACGAGTTGACTTTGATTAGTCCTGCGTGTTCGTGAGTTACAAAGAACTTGATTGGTTTTAGTGGCATCAACATTTTACCATGAGTATAGAATGCTTGCCTTGTATATTATTTCGTAGATTTATATATAATGTTTAGACGTACCTTAAAATTTTTATCATATACTAGAAAAAAGCAAATTAAGCGTTTCTTCATAAATAATTGAACAGTGTGTTGATGTGTGTGTGTGTGTGTGTGTGTGTGGGAGACGCGGCAAATTTAGTCATTTGTTGATATCTGCAGCTTGAATCCAACTTTATTACAAGCTACGTCCGTACGTGCTGTCGATTACTAACACAGGTATCGAATTAAATTTATGTAAGCAAGTGTTTCAAGGAAAATTAGATTAGTTATATCAGCTGCAACAAATTAGTTTATGTCAATGTAATTTTTTCCCTTTCTAAAATATACGCACAACTAGGAAATATAAAAGCTTTGCATATGTTTTGTCGACAGTCACAGCAGAAACTAAAACATAGATGTTCAAGTTTATGAGGATAATGAAAATACGAGTTGAAAACTTACATGTTTACTTAACTAAAGTGAGTGCAGCCACCGGAATACATCATATATTATTAAATGAAAATTATGTCAATGCAATACACATCAGTTTTATATTCCTGAATGCTCGATATAAAAATTTTAAGGTTGATTATTATAACCACTTCCGTTGTTGCTAAGCCATGCATTCATATACAAACACTGCTTTAGCTGAACGCTTCCCTAAATACACGTTAAAAGTTGCAATAGCTTTTTTATCACCTTCCTGTATTTTAAAATACATTTTCGTTAGCAGCAAGATATCCTTACTGTGCCCTATAAAATGTTGCCTTTATTTCACATGTAAAGCCCAAGTGCTCTGCTCCAGTGCTCTCAATAGCTTTGTATGTTAACTTAATCTGAAGTTTTTATAGTTAAGTTTTGTTACGCGTGTATTACAAACTATCGAACATCACATTAGTCAAATCATTGAATACTATGACTAGGGTAAAACTTTTACAAAATATTATTGTTGAGTAATATAGAAAATATCATAAGAATTTTGGCATTATACATTCTGGAAGAAGTAAGTAAAATATAATATGAAACAACAGATTTCCGTACTTCTTTAGTACTTATATTATCATCTGAAGAAATGTCTATTTACACTGTGGATGTATTTTCTTGGAAGATTTTGAAATTTTTCCTTTTCTTTTTTTAAATATCGCATCTGACATGTAAAGAGGACCGCGTATTTCGATATTGCGCCACTGTAAAAAATGTTTTGTACTTTTACAAAGAAAAGCCTTGGAAACCCAGTTGCCAAAGATATTCCTTGTAAAACTACAAAAGTTGGCCTCGTAATAAAATACAAATTATATGTTTGTAAAATTACAAGGAGACTTGTAGCAGTACTTTCAATAAGGAAAAAAATTAAATGTACCTTGTACTTCATAAATAATAATGAACTAATTTATCAAATAACTTATGAATGAAGGACATATACAAGATATTATTTTGAAACAATAAAAAAAATCTCGGGAGGTGCTAAGTCTCGAACCACTAACCCCACGCTGAGAATCTACACATCTTACACGTTTTTTTAACAAATTTATTTACAGTTAACACAGCAAATAGAGATTGCAACCTTACAGATCAAACAAATTGTGTCCTTAGAATGTACAAAGAAGAATAAACCAATTTTAAAGATAAAAATGAGAAGAGAAAAAAATAAAGGAAACATTTTTCCACTACGAGAGGTTTGAAACTATAAACCTCAAGTTAGCAGACCGATATTGCATGTTGTTCAAAATACGTTATAACTTAAATTTGCAAATAAGCATTGCTCACACACTTAATACAATGTTGGTACAAAGGATAAAGTTGTCGTTTTCACAGGTTATGAGTATAACAAGTCTGTAAAGCAAGGTGCATTGTCTTTGCAACGTTCCACATCGTAGTTTAAAAGAAAAACATATATGTCCCAAAGAATTTATTAATATCATTATTTTGTATCATTCGCCAGCGATCTTCACGTAATGTCTGTATGAATTCGCGAATGTGAAAGGGAACACTTGAGAAGTTCACAGAATGAATTAAATGTCCGCGTACATTACATATCTTATCGTTTTCAAGTTTTGTACTGTAATGTCTTTCCTTCGTGGGTATGAGGTCATTTACAAAACAAAAAACAGCAGCTCTGAGATCACTTAAGATACACATATCGGCTATATTACGCCAAACGTAAGGCCTGTAGATCGTATTTCGTTTTGTTTCCACCAACGGAACAAATCTATTGTCATGTTGAAACTTGCTAAGAAGTTTTTTTTTTGTAGTGACAGTTATTTCTTCGTCAAAATTGTCCACAATTGTTCGTAACTGCCGCAATGCACGGGTAAATACAAAATGTGGCAGCGCCATGCCATTCCACGCCACCTTGTAAATTTCTGCATATACTGGATCCGATGGAGACAACAAAGTTTGAATCGTTAATTTTTGAAACAAGGCTACACATTTTTTGTCATGTGCCTTCAAACCCAGGCCTCCACGACCCTTTTGCATTTTACTATTCGGCAATAATACCTCTCTTCTTTCCGTTGACCACTGTAACTTACATATCGCTCAGTCTTTATTTATTTGTAGACATTCAATGGTAAGTTCAGTAATAATTTTTCCTTTTAAAGCACGCAATTAATATAAATATTCACTTTATTCCAGAGAAATATTTTCCAGAGGTTGTGATCTTTGTATAAGTAATTTCCGGCGAACTTACGATTTTTGTAGGCTACAAACGTTTTTCTAATTTTTTTGCATACAAAATCCTTTTGACGTTATAAACTAATAATTTTACAAGGGGATATTTTCAACATTTACAAAAGTTTGTACAACTACGAAGAAGTGCCTTATCGTATTTTACAAAAATTATTTACAGTGCAGGAACTGTCGGTATAGGTACAAGGAATTCCTTTGTAGTACTACAAAGTTAACCTTTATAACTTCATAGACTAATGATTTAACAAGGATATTATTTGTACTTTTACAAGGACTTGTAATAGTACAAAGATTATCCTTGTAAATTTTACAAAATTTTGTTAGAGTGATATCTGAGATCCACCAGTTCTGCTAGCGGCGCAATGTTTATAAAACATTACAAGTTTGTTTTTCATATTGTTTTCCCAGAATATGTCATCTTTTTTAATTTTCATGACCATAATTTCCTTTTCACTCGGCATCCAAATGGCAAATACACACAGTTCTCTTTGGGTTATGTGAAGCTGGCCTTGAATTTGATAAAAATATTCATGAGTTTTATTCATATCGACAGAATTAATTTTATCCTCCAAGAACATAATGTATTTCTACTTTCCTGCTTTCATTGCTTCTCTTACATCCTTTCCATAGGCATATGCAGGGAACTTAATTTCCACAATTGAATTTTATCCAATTACACCACCAGATGTTGCACTGAGAAAGGAATACTGCTTGTCTATGAAAAGACCCGAACGCTCTATATGTACCCCCTCTTGCTTTTCCAGTTGTTATATGGCAAGGGCTTCACATTTTCTCCCGTGTTATAATGCTGGCACATGTAGTATATCCGAAGAGTAAATTATAGATTTCACAATATTCTTGCAGCTAGTTGTTGGTCTCATACGACACACTTTTCTAAAATTTGAAGCTTGCTACGTTTATTATTATTACTGTCCTTAATCTCCTTCCGTCCGTATCTACGACGATTAAAATGGATTAATGAAATACTGATGATGTACCCAGCTAGTTAAAGAAAACTCGCATTTCTCATTATAAAACAATTGCCGACGAACCCACGCACCTCGGGTTGCAGATTTCGTTGACGTTGAACTACTTCGACTTATGCTAGCGAAACAATGAAGTATTTTCTTCCAGTGTTGAAAATATAATTGACGGAGTTATGTTATTTGGGAAACGGCCGCGACTACCCGGAAGTCCACTCGACTGGTGACCCCTAAGTACGTTGTCCACCGTCCCGCAGTTTGACGACGACGAAGAAATTATCCCTTTTTCACCGGAGTTAAACATGTGTTTCTTGCTTGCTTACATATTCGCTTCTCTCCCAGCATCCCGCGTACGGTACTCATCTGTCAGCTTGCGTCCCTTCCCCACCCCCGAGTACAAGGAGGTGACGAAGTTCCTCTCAGCCAATCAGAGAGAGGCACCCTGCTTCCCGCGAATGCGTGAGTCTGCTATTAACGGCCTACGTTTATTACACAAAATAAGGTTGTACATTTTAACATCACTAAAGTACATAAATAATTTTCTTACTTTTTAATTTTATTGACATCTCTTAATTAATACGTTATTACAATAAGTATTTCGTTATCAGTGTGCCGGAGAAAGCGGTGGAAGAAAGAGCGGGAAGAGAGAGAATAAAAAGGAGGGGGGAGAAGGGCTATTCTTTCGGCTCCAAAGCCCACATGTGGCGTGGCAGGCTGGAGCTGGCCTTCTAGGTCGCCAGATTGATGGGTACTTACTCACAAAAACTATAATGAACACATGTAAACTTATGCTAATTACATTACCATAATTGACCAAGTGGCGCTTTGCAGGTTACAATGATACCAAACCAAAATTATTTATTGCATAATTTATGATAGTGATAGTTTTAGGTGTTTTTAACTAATATGGATTGCGTATCACATACGCCTTGATGTATGACGAGTACGTCGTACCTATATATACCTCTGACCATCGCACTGTAATAAATATTAATGCTGAATCCATTTAATTGAAACTATTACCTTTACAGAAAAAAATAAGGAAAATATCTTAAATTGTAGCTTATCACTACATTTTATAGTATATATGAAATATGCCCGTTACAAGCTGTCAGAATCTTCCGCCTAGTTTCGAGCCATTCACTACTTCCTGCCTCTCTCTTCGGCTACGTTCATCATCATTTTCCTCTAGGAACTTTAAGAATTTATTTTCTTCTTCTTTGAATACAGAATCAGGCAAGCCTGGTACTTGAAACTGTGGTCCATAATCTTTATATTCAAAGCAACGAGCAAGGGACATACGAAGATCAGTTCGCCTACATTTCTTGGCTGTACTTCTCCTTTGCCTTTCTTGTTTCAAATTGCGTACACGTTTCGTTTCCAAACGCTTTGCAGTTTTGTTTGGACTTATTCCATTCTGCAATGTCTAATGGAGGAAATAATGAGGTTTCTTAGTGTTGTGTGCCACCACAGCAGCTGCACATCTTCCCTGACAAGATCTTCTGGCAGTATAATTTATTCTTTTGGCACCTGAAAATTTCGCTACGTTGGCATTGTATTGCTCCACGCAATTGTTGCCAACGTCAACAATCAAGCTTCTTGAGTGTCTCGCTAGTGAATTCATTATACTTTCAATTTTATCATACAGCCAACTTTGTTCCAAGAAAGGAACTAAGTTTCTTTCACCTTCTTTTTCGCCTGAGCAGAAGTATCCTAGTTCTTTTCAAAATTATTGTTCTCCGAATAAATGACTTGGCCCATTTTCAATGTCACATTTTAGTTGCATTATTTTGCTTTGATGGTCCCTACACTCAGCTTTGCGGTAAGCGACAGCTTTCTTAACACCTGTAACAATATTGCCCATTTTATCCCCAAGGGATTTTCGTAAAGCTGAATTTCTATGGGCAGTATTTTCACTTAACATTGTTAATTCCTCTCCACAGTTCCTCAGCAGGTGGTTCTTGCATCCAATTTTCTCCACAGTTACATTTTTGTAAGGACGGGCTTCCAAAATCTTTTTATAGACACTGCTGTCTCCAGCTCCGATCATTCTCGAGTATATAACTTGATGTTCTGCTTCACTTTCTAGAAATCACTGAACAATCAAATTACCTTCCATGCTGCTCGAACTTCCCTGGTAATTATTATAGCATGTTTGTGATCTTACATTGTCTTTGTCTGTGGCTCTTGTGCAAACAGAGCAGTATTTATTAGCCACTGCCATATAAAGTACCTTCTTGGTCTCATAACCAACTATTGCTGCTACTCCAGACAAGGCGTCATATTTTGTTTTGTAAGATCTTTTACACCAAGATCCATCGACGACTACAGCAATTAATGGAATGCCATTCTCGTCCATATCGCCCCTCTCCCTGGCTAATTCTGCTTCCTCAGCAACAGCAGATTTCATTTGCTCTGTTGCTGCTTGTTCCCAACCATCACAGACAAAATTGTGGAACCTAGAGTATGTCATCGGAGCCATACATGGTACACATATAGATACACAAAACTCCTCCAAGTGTAAAAACCCTGCTCCAATGCTCATGGCTCTAACAACCGTTGAATAATGTAAATCAATAAAATCAGACTGGCACTTTAGAACTATTTAAAAGTGTTTTTATCGCCAATTCAGAGTACAATATAAACTGTATTGGGTGCAATTGTTCTGGTTGAAAAATCGACACCGACATATCAAAAATGAGGTAGGTGTATGCAAGGTGGTAAAATGTAACAACAAAAACAACAATGATTCCGATACATAACTGTTACAAATGTTAGAAAGTAAAATCTATATTTACTTACGAAATACGACAGAGTGAATGTATGCAAATATGCACAAGATGAAAAAGAAATGTGAAGATAACGGGTGCTGTAGTCTCTGCCCACAGTAAATGCTTCAGCTAGGCGTTAACAGAACAACTAACCTATTAATATGTATCTCCATGGTGTTGGCAAATAAACATTCTTATGTATCAGTTTGTAAAATTAAAACTGTTTATTAAATTTTACTTAAATAATTTATATTTAAAAACGTGTAACATGATCCAGTTAAAACAACGTGTTACAAAACAATTATTGTTAAATTATACATTTAAAAAATGTGGTAATATTACACGTGCAAATTCTTTTCTAATTGTGGATGTTATGTAATTCCAAGTCTCTGTATTACTACTGACATTGCTGGTTAATTAGCTTATTATCTTAATCAATATATTTTTTAAATTTTAATACTAAATTGAAATCAATATTTTAAACGTTTACATTTATTTTGCAATACGTTCACGTAATATCTGCTACCTCTGGGAGAATATTAAGACAATAATAACACTGAACCCCTACTGTAAGCCGAATCACGGCCTTCCACTGTGGCAAAAGACAAATTAATCGATAAACAGATGTAGACTACTGTTTTATTCCATAAATAGTGTGGTAGGAAAAAATAGTAGAAGGATGTAAAGTGCTATTTTCCACTTCCAGTCAGTCACATTAAGGGACACCAAAATATTTCATCAACATTACGTCGCATAGGTAGTATGTTTTACTTTCTTTGGTGCAAGTATATTAGTGTATGATATGTGAACAGTAAGCAACATGAGTATATACATGTGTTTGGACACTGATAGAAATCCCAAAATTATATTTTGGAAGAGAGTGCTTTATTTTTTAGCACCAGGGTGGTTCAACTACATAGACTTACACTGCCAGCCCCTTAAAGAATATTTCCGACATTCCTGCACACAACCATGTAATCTAACGTAATTTTGTTGGATTCGCGATTTGTTCTAGTGAGGTGCTACATCAGGCGTAAGAAAAGCATTGGTATAAAATCACGCGAACATTTGCAACGAAAAATCTAAAACGAGCGATTCTATTGTGGATTGAATTGTCTTTTTCTGCACATTTCTGATTTGCTCCAATTAATTATCCTGTAGGAATTTAAGTTTTCTGTTTTAAACACTTGATAATGGTACATTGTTCACTTGTATTAGTAGTGTGAGTGTTTGTATATATATATACATACTACATACATATATGTATATATACATACATATATGTGTATGCATGTTTGTAAAGGTGTGTGTGTGTGTGAAGCTGCTGATTGCAGATTTTGAACACAAGATATTTCAGTGAAAAAATTCACATTATTAACAGAGTATGATTGAAGTCGAACCTCCGTTTGATTGAG
Organism: Medauroidea extradentata; assembly: GCA_003012365.1. NCBI lineage: Eukaryota > Metazoa > Arthropoda > Insecta > Phasmatodea > Phasmatidae > Medauroidea > Medauroidea extradentata. Next base: position 34,924 of record PNEQ01041211.1, read on the forward strand.
AGTTAGGCCTATATACTTTGTTAGGGGACCACGGTGGTCAAGGGATGTCACCTCTGGCCACCCACCTAGGCGATCCGGGCACGATACCCGGCGGGTCCAACAAGAATTTTTATTCGCACGTGGGAAACGTGGGGGACTTTGGCGTTGGCTAATAGGATTTCTCAGAGAACTACTGTTTCCCCCACCTCTCCCTTCCCGACACTGCTCTACACACACATCTCACCTGACTTCATCCAAACCTCGGGCAGAGGGCGTCAGATATATTTCGCTAGTCTATCAGCCGGCCCAACCTTCACACACACACTGTGACCCTGCCAAGTGACATGACTTACCGTGCAGGTTTTGATTTATATTGATAAGTATATATTCGTTGTTTAAACAATTTTATATAGAGTAAAATTTCAGTCTAAATTATATCCTGACCTACAAACACTTTTAATAAAGACACACATTCACACACACACACACACACATATATATATATTTTTTTTTCACAAACACACAATCACACATATATAGGTGTGTGGGTATGTGTGTATGTGAGTGTGTATAACACATATTAGAACTAGAGAAGCTGAGAGGACTATTAAAAAATTTCTGATTCTCCAAGCAGTTAATGAAACAAACTCGTTGCAGCTCGATATGTAAATCAAGGTACTAAAATTATTTGCAATCAGTTACAAGTTACAGCATGCAAAACATGAAATGAAATTACAACACTAGCTAGGCTGAATGTATATTTTAATTGCTTTTAGTTTGGTTTTTATTTTTAAAATAACAGTAGTTTTTTACTGCGCTGAGTACAACGTAAAACGTAAAACCGACAGCCCGAGTAGATATATAAATACTAGCAGAAAAAAAAAAAACAAATTCGATTTTAAAATTAACAAATAATTCACATAACCACAAACCGGAATACAGCTACACAATAAAATAAAATTCGAAAACAATTTAACATCCATGTCAAGAAACTGCGCCAACATTTACGTGAGACATAATATTACAATCCTAAAATGCAGCAGAAGAACCGTAAGAGCTGGGTTCGAGACAACTCATATATCGGATTCCCATTTCTTAATTATAAATACCTTTATCGCCTCTAGAACTTTGGTGTAGAAGCTGATTGATTTACTGATTTTGTGCTGACACAAATCGTTTCATCTACCACGATTTCTTGTTGCTGACCCGCGTGGCCCAGTACGAAACACCAGTCTCACACTCTTAACAGCTGCATAGGTGGCTGAAGTACTGTGTATGATTTCGGCGATATCCTGTAAATATTAGCCTATACAATAAGTCCGTAATATATAGGTAAATTTACACAAGACGAAATATTAGCAAGAATTACAAATGAAACTAAATTTATTTCCTACATGGCAAGTATTCATGGCTATTTTCGGATATTTGTATTGGCATAAAAAAGTCTAAACGTTTAAAGTTTGTTTTTTATCACCCTGTCAACAATAAAACACTTTAGACTGTAATATTAACGTCAGCTGTCGTCTTAATTTGTTTATTCGATTGCTTCAAGAATAACACTTTCCTTAGTTAACGGTTTTTTTGTTTCGTCATGCCAAAACGTTCTAGCTAAACGGCCGTGAAAACCATGCAAGCCGCCTTTCTCGACAACATAAGAAATAACACAAACCGTAAAATATACGGATATGTGTAAATTAAACTATTTTGATATAAAATATGTCTTAATAAATAAACATAAATGATGTCAGTTTCATTTAATAAAATAAGTATAGTTAGAAACAAATGAAGAAATTCCTTGAAAATTAAAATTACTACTGATGAAGGGTAAGCAAAATAAAAACTTAACTGCATATTTCACAAGTTTTTTACACGAAACCATTTTTCCAATTCTGATAACTCGTTCTAAGCAAAAAGCTTGTATGAATGATTACGAAATCGTTCAACGAATTTTGATGAGTGGACATTTTCAAGCATGTTACTATATTAAGTGAAAAACTAGTCAAATAGACGGGCATAATAATCTACTAAAAACTTACTACGGAAAAAAGACGAAATCATTTAAAACTCAACACTATAAAATTGACGGTTTAAGCGAAAGGATTGTGTTAGTAAAAAAATAATGTTCACTTTTGAGCGGGAGAATTTTTTCATTTCAAAAAGCGGCCACAAAACAATCGAAAATGTTTAGCTACTGGTGGTGATTTGCATCAAGCAGAAGTGAGACTGTTAAGAAAATCTTTTAGGACTAAAATTAATTAACTTCAACTACAAAGCTTTGCATGTTATCAAACTCGGAGTTGCGTTTTCTGTTTGGCATGATCCAGGAACTGAACACTGAGAAGAGTTATTAGATTCACCATGTTCAGGTGACGAACTATGAGTCTAGCTCTTCTCTTTTGGTTGAATAACATTCTCTGTAAGCACAGCAGTTCTTTTATATTTTATGAAAATGTGACAAATTATCGTTATTAATTACCACTTTAAACAAGGAGTTATACGAGATTGATGTAAAACATACTTTCACAATTTGTGTCTCTTGTATTCATTCAAGGCCATACATTTTCTTTTCTTCCATCTTGCACTCAAAAATAAGTGTCCTGATCTTGCTATTCTTGTGTCGCGCTTCACAACCATTTATGAACTTTAAAATTACCTTTTACGGCGCCTTTTACCTATTCACAGGAATATTTTAACAATGGTTAGCAAACAAAAAAAATCGCATGTCAATTTGGTGGAAATACGTTCTACGAATATAAATTTTCGTCTACTGGGTGTTGTCAGCTATCCAAAGGAGCAGCAAAGCAAGCTTCGGGCAGGAAGGATGGGCTGCAGGGAAGGCGGCAGGGGGTGTACGGGCAAAACGCTCTCTCGACAAGACTTTCAAGGTCGAATTTTCCCCTCCAGTACCACTGCTCCATCCAGCGCCGCTTCCGGCCAGCAGAGCTGCATCATGCCCTCTTTTTTTTGTCTCCCATCGCGAGCTTGACTTTCCCTCGTGCTAGGCAGCATTATTCAGTCACTCGGCGAGCCAAATAATTAAATTTTATTAGTTGAATTTCTTTAAATTTAAAGCAGTGACCACACACTTTTATGGTTTTTTGTTGCTCAGAACATACAAGTCTATTGTCGTATCAGTTTACATTCCACATGTTTTTTATATGTGGCTTGGAATACAGGCATCAAATTGCTTGTTTTTGAAAATGTTTAGGTGCTTTTTAATACAGTATTCAAACATTTATATTACAGTATCTAAAATTGCATACTTCTACTTGTAAGATTAAAACTTTGGGAGACATGACTCCAATAGTTTTTTTGAAAAATGTATAAAACCTAGCACATGTTTTTGAAACTTCAAGAGAAGGTAGATACGAACCTTAAAGAAGATTCGCTCTCTCTTAATGCAGTTGAAGTGAAGCAGAATTGAGAAATCGAAACCAATATACACAAAATAAACATATGATAATGTAAGCGCGGTATTAGAATAGGAATGTGTTGATATTGTCACGACGCTAATTTTCGGGCATTTTTTTTTGGGGTTTTTTCTTCTCATCCATACTCGAAATAGATGGTTAAGTTATTTTGGTTTGAAATTTTAAATACTATTGAGTTCTTGGGAAGTCATTGCTTTGAATTTAGGATCGTGGAAATCTAGAGTGTTCTCTAACAGACTCTCTTGAGTATTTTTTTTTTTTTTGTAGTTCACTGTTCCTGGTAGCCTGCAGAGTTTGCTGCCACTGCAGTGCTTGTGGATTCCTTTGCAGACAGTGCCCTGGTAAGGTGTGTAGGCCAATGGCCTTGTGTTAGGTTGTAGGTTGATGGGGGGTGTGGTGATGGATGTTTCGGTGTCGCCGGGCAGTCGCGCGCTGTGGGTCCTTCTGGCTTTTTCGGCGTGCGGCGGCCTTCCAGGGGCACTGGATGCCTCTGTCAACACTCTCTCGCTCCCGGGTCCCACATTACTAGTTGTAAGTAGGGCCAGCACACGGGCAAGAAGTGCACTACAGCACATATCTGTCGTTCCGCTCTCGGCCGTCAAACGTCGCTGACGAGTGAATGCCCTGTGGGACAGAGAGGGTAGATGTTGTGCCGATCTGGAATGGTCGCTGCTGACTATTCCAGAAAGGTAAATCTTCAAAGGTTCTGGACGGCACAACCGGTAGTTATAAATACCTGCTGGCCATGTTTTGGCGATCTTCTTCTTTTGTAGGACTTGGACTTCTTTTGTACGATTTGGTGTGAGATTTTGCATGACCCTTTTCGTGACCATTTTGTTGGAGCTTTTTGGAAGACTTTTATGAATAGGACTTAGGCAAACATGGCGATGCCCCATTGGGCGGGGCGACGGCCTAAGGGCTCGGGCTGCCAGATGGAAGGAGTTTCGGTCTAGTTAAATTTAATTTTTTTTATTATAACTATAATTTTTAATTTCGGGTAGTCGTTTGTTTACTACGGGATAAGAAGACTTCGTAGCCCTGAGATGGATGAGACTTCGCTGGACAGGAACATCAAAATGATAAGTATTCTTTCTTATTATTTTATTATTAATTATTATTAATTGCCATTTTAGATTTTGTATTCCGTTTTTATTGTTATAGTCGTGGATACTTTGACGCGTGTATCTGTTGTTGGCAAGTACAACAGCAGTTTTTTTATGTTTGAGTAACGTAATGACCTTGAGTTGGTAATAACAGAAACATTTTTTCGTATAATTTGAAGCAATATCTTTTTAATAATATAATTTCTTTTCCTTACTTATAATAACATATATTTATACATCCATGCTTTTAAAATCCTTTTTTTTAATTTGTAAAATTAAATATTTGATTAATATGATTTTATATTTGTAACAATTTATTTTAATCTTTTGTAATAAACTCCAATTATTTAAATTCAATATTTTATTTCAAGTATTCGAACTGTAGTCCCCTTAACTCTATTTGATAGCTCCTTATTGCAGAACATATATCTTGTTATAATTACTTTTTTAATAGAAGATTATGGGTGACAAGCACATGCGCGATACCAGTTAGGAGACACGACTCGTATTGGGACGTTAGTCTATGTTCGATCTTCAGTACCCCTCGCAATAGATAGTTTGCCAAGCGGAAATTATTATTTTGTTTCAGTTAGTGTGTTGAGCTCTATCATACAATTTTTTTTTATGTAGAAAGGCTACAAGGTGGAAATTCTGTCTTTAAAAGTGTTTGTTTGTTTTTATTTTTCTTAAGGAGCTACTTAGAGTATGTGTTTATACCCCCTAGTGCTGTTTTAATAATTACAGTGTTTATTTTATCTTTATTGCTTATTGTTGTAGTTCAGTCAAATGCTTGTTTTATTTTCTTATGACATTTATTTGCTTTCCACCTCGTAGGCTTGCATATCATAATAATGCAGATATTCTTTCATCCCCCAGTTTACATCTCATTTTACAGTCAACACTTTAGCTACAAACAAGGAATAACATAACTATCAATGCAAGAACACTGGCTGCCTCCACATCTGTTTAATTAAGTATTATTTTTAACTTTAATTTATTATGACCCAATCTCCATCCCTCTTGACACCTTTATGGTGGAGGCTTGGGTATAGACTACTTGGTTTCCATCTTGTATTGTGCTGTAGGCCTACTTAGTTTTGATTTTGGCGAATTAAGTTTTGTCTATTTCATGGTCACGTAATTTTATTTGGATTCACAGTGATGCAAAAGTAGCTTATTTTTTTGTGAACGAGATGCGACTGCGTCGCAAAGAGAAGCGTGCACATTCTAGCGGAGAGCTGATCAGTTAATATGTAATGGTTTGCATGTGTGTTGACAGAGTGCACCAGTTGTTCCGTTAATACCTCGTTGGGTCTGGGTCAGTAGGAATGTTGCTTGGTTTTATTTTCTGTTTGTAGATAGATGTCGTGAGTGTGCATGTTTTTGTTTACGTGAATTGCGAGTGTGTGTATTTTGTTAATAAAGAAAGGTTAGTTTGTAAGAAATACTTTATATGTAAGTTTTTAAATGTAAATAGTTTAAGATTAATGGTAAGTGTTAGGAGTCAATCTTTATGTATTGTGAGGTAATAGGTTTACTGTTTGTAGGGTTGTGGTCTTAGTAAATGCATCGTGAGGAAGACATGTGTTTTTGCGGAGATGATGTCAGAGTTTTGAAGTAATTTGTTGTGGAAAATGTTGTTTATTTGTGTGTTTATTGGGTTAGCTGTTGCATGCAAGAGGGGCACAACAGAAAGCACTGTAGCAGAAGCTTAGTATGTTAATATGACGTTAATTGTGTTTACAAGGACGAGTTTTTGTTTCAACTGTGTTACAGAAGATAATGAGTTAGGTGAAATTATGAGGAATAATAGAGTGTCGCAGTGTTGTTTTCGAGGTAAGGTCAAAGTTTCAGTGTTGTGGAGAAAGTTTGTTAGTCTTCGTTGTTTAAGGTTTTGTTGTTGTCGTTTTTGTGAGGTTATGAAGGCATAGGGCCTACTTGTGTGTTATTCTTGGTAATTTGTTGTGGTAGGAATGTATAATTATTAAGCGTAAATTATAAGTAAATTTCATGTAGGTTTCAGTTAAAATTATTAACAATTTTAGCACTTAAATGTAGGAATAGTTCAGGCAGTAGAGTAGTAAAATTAGAGTTTTAAAAAGTTGCAAGTCTATAAAATAAGGAACGTAAATAAAGTGAGTGATTTGTATGCACATGGACTTCCAGTGATAATCAAGAGGAAGCAGTGCAGTTTTTTTTTTATCTCATTTTGATGGACTGCCATAGACAGCCAAGAATTTATTGTGGAGTAAGTGTTGGACGGTGTTCACCTGCCATGGAGGGTGAAACCATTTCAAACTTGTGGATTGGGACGAAGTGTAGTATTTTAACCTAGAAGAAGGCTGGATGTGGGGACGCCGGCATCAGGAGTGAGAATGGAGTTTTATGGTCTCCAGTCCAATGGACTCTCACCAGAGAAGTGCTCGTGGAGATAGGTTAAGGCACCTCCAGAAGATAAGGCAAGTGGTTGTGTTTTAGTAGTTGTGAACAAGTGTACAGTAAGTAAGGTAAGATTAGGTTATGGAAATGTTTATGTTTTGTCTGAAACTCTGTTAGGTATTTATTGTAGTTTTTTGTATTGCATATTTGATTTATTTGTTTGAGTGTTTTCTTGTCGTTAGGAATTTTAATGTAATATTTTATATGCGTGTTGAGGTGATGTTATGTTGTTTGTTGGAGGTACTAGATCGTTGTCAAGAGGTGTTTTTGACAGTGTTGTTTTGAAGTGGTTTTGAAGTTAGTCAGTTGGAGACATGTTCTGGAAAATAGCAAATGTCGTTGATCTTATTTTTGAGAGTTTTTGTCGGAGTTAAGTATAGGCCTATTCTGGAAAGATTTTAGGAAGTTGACGAAGTTAATTGTTGTCTAGTGGAATTTATGAGTCGCTGTTTATTGACTATTAAGAAATGAAGAGGTATTTGTTTTAGATTGTGTATGTTGTTGAATGTGTCTGAGATGGTTAGATGTTTTGGTGAGGTTTTAGAGTTGCAGACCAGACCCTGGTGGACAAAATGTTTTGGTGTATTCTGTGTCTTTGCTAACTTGTTTTTGTATTGTTATTTTTGTTTCCCCTGTGTGAATGTGGCTCTGATAGACCCAATAATATTAATCTTTTTGTTTTAGCATTTAGTTTTTTGTAATATATTTGCAAGATGATAAAATTATATTTGTGTGCTCTGTTTGTGTTTATTTGCTGTGTAAATTTAAAAGTTACAGTTGTTTTAAAATACATTTTGGACAAGGGTGTTACAGATTCGAGCGATGGGGTACCCTTGGGGAAGGATAGAGTACCCAGTATGAAGAAATGAAGATCCAGTATCCTGTGTATGAAGATGAAAATTCAAGTGGACAACAGACAGCGGAATTCTTCTACAGTTCTAATTGTCACTTCGAGGGAGAAGGAAAAAATTAAAAAGCTTAGTGAAAAACAGACAGTTAATTTGTTTTAAAAGGGGACTTGTGACAGTAATAACGATTATTTTCTGTAAGAATTTCCAGCCTGATGTCCAGTGAAGGAGACAAATCTGTTATTGTAATGAAATGTTTATTTTTCAGCTGTACTAGGATTGTTTTATTTAATTTCTATTTCAGGATGGTCTAGGTGATCTCAGGACTACATTGCGATTAATAGATTCATATTGTTTAAAGGGGAATTTTTCATTTCCAGTTTTGTACTAATTGAAGGTTCTGATTTATAACTTATTGAGAACTTTTATTTTGAAATAGTTAATTTGTGTGGCTAATGATATATGACTTTTGTAGGATTTCAGAATGCATGATTTATGTGACTTATATAATTTCAGAGGTTGAGTGTTGTGTTTTGTTAGCTATGAAGCAGTGGAGTTAGTTGTATTTTTTTGTCATGTAATCATAACAGTCATAATCAGTTTAAGATATTTTAAATCTTTACAGTTAAATGTTGTACTTTTAAAAAAGATTACTTATTTTTAAAGTAAAATAATTATAAATGATTCAATTCACTATAACGGACAAAAGTTAATAAGTAAGTACATCCAGTTGAAATTTTGAATTTTGAATTTTTATTACTTTTGCATTTATTGTAAAAGTGTTCATTATATTTGCCACACAGCAGTTAACAGTTGGTGTTCATTCTTCTGGTGGCCTGTTTAAAATATTGGTTTTTGAAAAATATGGGATATAGGTAATTTGGTTTGTCTGTGGGAGGTTTGTCTGGGGCATCCTACCCTTTCCCTTTCCTTTTTGTTTCGAATGTCCATTTCGTCAACTGAAGCAGCAGTTGGATGCCAGTACTTGTTTTTTGAAGATTTTGGAGACTGAATTTTTAGTCAGTTGTTTGCTGCAAGAAGCAATATGTTGAGGCTTTGATGGACATTTTTCTTCAGTAATGACATTTTTGATGTGTTGGACTGTTTAGACCAGCTTGTTCTGAGAAAGGCAGAGTGGTGCAGAAGGTTCCTGTCGGGTGTGGTGGGGTGAACTATTGTCGTCGTCGTGAAGGTGTTTTACCCCCACCCCGTTTTCATGGTGATGGCACACCAAGGTCATGTACTTGAAGTGAAGATGTTGAAGTTGAAGCTGTTGTTTTTGAAGAAGATGAAGTCCTCATGAGTTTTTTGAAATTTTTCGCTGCGGCATGGGGTCGGCCACTAGATGTGTGTCTTGGTGTCTGGGGCAGGCAGGGCATTGCCTTAGGAGTAAGGATGCCAAGGGGTTTGGGCGTTGCCTTACTGTTTGAAGAAGGAAGATTTCAGTACTCAAGGAGCCACGAAGAGGCTGAGTACCTGGTGGTGTGGCGAGAGAGGTCGCTACTGTGTGGAAGTCTGCGGGCTTCCTGAACCGAGTTCCCTCTCTCTTCCTTGATATGTTTCGGTCCAAATAGTTCCTTACCTGTTTGTTAATACTTTGTTTGTCTTCTGGGTGGGAAGTTGATAGTTTTGCATGACATTTTAAATGTTTGATGGAGTGTTTGGATTTGTGTTTAATTTGGTTTCTTGTAATTGTGTGTTAAGTGAAAACGTGTAAGATAATTTTGTTTTGCTTTTTGTTGAATTCATTTTGAGAATTTGAAATGAGAGGCCCAATAGTAACCACCACCTGCAGTGTTAACTGATGTGAAGGCTGTTTTGATGAAACATTTTTGTTGATGCGTGGCATGATTTTGTTTCAAGAAAAGAAAATGGAGTGTCGTGACTTTTGTACCAGTGCGTCTTGATGAGGGAGAGTTCGGAGATGGCGGCTACTGCCCTGAAACCACCCACGATGTGCTTTGCCAAGATTTCGAGATTAAGCAGTGGAGGAGTCACATCTCATCGACTGCTTCTGTCATCAAGCATACTGCTTCAAAAAAGATAATTATGAAATTTATAATTTTGTACACCACACCACACTGTACATAAAACAAAAAAAAAAATATTTGTTAATGCATGGGTAATGGCCAACAGTCGTACCGTCCGAGTGGGGTAAAAGTGTTTTGTTCCCCCTGGTGTTAGCTCGTGATCCGCAGGCACCCGTACAAGTAAATAATGATGCTGTAACATTTGTTAAATTAATTAATGAAATTGTTAATGAGAATTTGTTTTATTTTATACTGAGATAGGTCGAGGGTGGCTTGCAAGGTCGCAAACTTTCGTGACAGGTAGGTAGTTTCACGATGTTAATTTTCGGCAATTTTTTTTTCTTCTCATCCATACTCGAAATAGATGGTAAAGTTATTTTGGTTTGTATTTTAAAGAGTATTAAGTTCTTGGGAAGTAATTGCTTTGAGTTTAGGATCGTGGTAATCAAGAGTGTTCTCTGACAAACTTTCTTGAGTTTTTTTGCAGTTCACTGTTCTTGGTAGCCTGCATAGTTTGTTGCCACTGCAGTGCTAGTAGATTCCTTTGTGGACAGTGCTAGTAGATTCCTTGCAAGCAGTGTCCTGGTATGGTTTGCAGGCCGATGGCCTTGTGTTAGATTGTAGGTAGGTGGGATGTGTGGTGATGAATGTTTCGGTGTCGCCGGGCGGTCGCACGCTGTGGTTCCTTCTGGCACTTTCGGCATGTGGCGGCCTTCCGGGGGCACAGGATGCCTCTGTCAACACTCCCTCGCTCCCCTGTCCCACATTACCAGATGTTAGTAGGGCAGGTTCACGGCAAGAAGTGCACTACAGCACATATCTGTCGTTCCGCTCTCGGACAGTCCCCCCCCCCGGCCGTGACATTAAACGTCGCTGACGAATGAATGCCCTGTGGAACAGAGAGAGTAGATGTTTCGCCGATCTGGAATGGTCGCTTCTGACCATTTCAGGAAGGTAAATCATTGAAGGTTCTGGACGGTGCAACCAGTAGTTATAAATAATTGCCACCCATGTTTTGGCGATCTTCTAACATTGGACTTGGACTTCTTTTGATTTTGGCGTTAGACATTTGCTCAGATTTTTCGTGGCCTTTTCGTTGAGGGTTTTTGTAAAGACTTTTATGATTAGGACTTAGGCAAATCATAACGGTGCTCCGATGGGCGAGGCGACGACCTAAGGGCTCGGGCTGCCAAATGGCTGGAGTTTCAGTCTAGTTTAATTTCGTTTTTTTTTATTTATTAAATTTAATTTTAATTTCGGGTAGTAGTTTGTATATTATGGGATAAGATGACTTCGTAGCCCTGAGATGGATGAGACTGCACTGGACAGGAACATCAAAATGATAAGTATTCTTTCTTGTTACTATGTTATTATGAATTATTATTAATTGCCATTTTAGCTTTTGTGTTCGGTTTTTATTGTAATATTCGTGGATACGTTGATGCGTGTATTAGTTGCTGGACAATACAATAGCCGTTTTTTTATTTTTGAGTAATGTAATGACCTTGAGTTGGTAATAACAAAAACCATTTTTTGTATAATTTGAAGCAATATCTTTTTAATAATGTAATTTTTGTTCATCAGTTATAATAACATCCATTTATACATCCATGCTTTTAAAATCCTATTTTCAAATTGTACAATATACATTTCATTAATGTAATCTTTATTTTTGTAACGATTTATTTTAATCTTTTGTAAAAAACTCCAATTATTTGAATTCATTCTTTTATTTCAAGTAGTCTAATTATAGTCCCCTTAGATTCTAATTGATAACCCCTTATTGCAGAACATATATCTCAATTTAATTACTTTATTAGTAGAAGACTATGGGTGACAAGCACATGTGCGATACAAGATAGGAGACACGACTCGTATTGGGACATTAGTCTATGTTCGATCTTCAGTACCCCTCGCAATAGATAGTTTGCCAAGCGAAAATTATTTTTTTTTTTGTTTCAGTTAGTTTGTTGAGCTCTACCATAAAATACTTTATGTAAGGGGAAATTCTGTCTTATAAGTGTTTGTTTTTATTTTTCTTAAGGAGCTTCATACCGTATGTGTTTATACTCCCCAGTGCTGTTTTGATAATTACAGAGTTTATTTTATCTTTATTGCTTATCGTTATGGTTCAGTCAAATACTTGTTTTATTTACTTGTGACGTTTATTTGCTTTCCACCCCGTAGTTTTGCATAGCTTAATAATTCAGATATACTTTCACCCCCCAGTTTACATCTCATTTTAGAGTCAACACTTTAGATACAAACATGGAGTAACATAACTATCAACGCAACGACACTGGCTGTAAAAATGGAATGGAATATTTCACTTTATGTTTGAATTGTATTGTTGGTTAGTAAGTGTGCATTATCTAAAGCAATTGATTAGCCCAATTTCTAAATTTTTGTGGTATAAAATATATGTTAATTGTCATTGTATCTGAAAAGATATAACAATGATTTACACTGCATATTACAAGCCATTTTTACAGAGAACTAATTACATCAGAGATACAAATACAACAAAATATATTAACTGTAAGAAAATATTTAAATTAACATTTCCCTATGTTTAAAACGAGGCATTCGTATGATACATTCATGTTGTCTGTTAAATTAATAATTTAAGCTTATATTAAAAATGTAAATAATATTCCATTTTGTTGTAACAATAAAGACCGCACTGTTCATACTAAAACATGAACAAACTCTACACAACATGACTTGTTTTGCTGACTTTGACTGAGAAAACTGCTGAATACGACACTGTTAAAACAAGGTACAAATTTAAAACAAAATCATTCCTGAAATAAAACAGTTTTATGAAAACATAGGTAGCATTAACAAGTTCTTAATATCTCACTTTAAAATAACACCAATCATGCCACTATTTTTCAATTTTTTTTCTTCTGACAATGGACACCACTCAGCAAGACCTTGTTGAGAAATACAATAACGCATGCAAAAATGTTTCTTAAAGAAACATATTTATGTAAGGTAGTAACAATAATATCTTAATTTGTCACTCTGAAAACGAAACCATCTTGCCACTCCATTTTCATGGTTTTTGTCGACTTCTGACAATGGAGACTACTCGACGAAACATTGTTGGAAAATACAATAAAGTTGTTTCACATATTGAACCGACATTTCTTTAAAATAAGTCATTTTTCATATGGGGATCATAATACAATCTAAAAACGCGGCTGTCTTTGAACATTTTAGCTATGATTTATCATACCAAAAAACGTATTTGCCATCCTCACTCAGAAATCTAAACAAACTTTTCACATCATTTTCGTTTTGCTTGTTGACCTCTGGCCATGATGATTGCTCGGCATATGTATTGTTGAAGTCTCTAGTAGCAGGTTTCCAGATGCGGAAGACATGAAATATTCCTGTGAAGGTCTAAGAACATAAAATTGCACCGTTACTCTGGTATTTTATGTTCACATACTTCATTAAGGTGAAAGAAATGTTGTGTTTGAAAACACATTTAGTATGTATGACAAAACTGTGACAGGTTTTTATCCCATTCCTTCAGCAGTTCCCTATCCATAATAACCTCAAATGGCGAAGGACTTATTCCTGATCAATTCGAAATTTCGATCACACAGAGAAAAGCTGTGCCCTCGTGCGGGAAATAGCTGTACACTACTCGCATCATGCATCTTGGCAAACTACGCTGAAAATTGTGCCATTTTAATGTTCTGCTCTACCCTGCTCCAGCAACATCTGAGAGAAGAACTGTTGTAGATACAAGAGTTAATTTATTTAACCTTCAGACAATCAAACAGAAAACACACAAGAGAATTAGGATTTATTCTTTCCATCACACTCAGTAAAACAGTAACAATAGCTGACATTATCATTGAAAACACGAACATTGAATCAGTGCAACCAAATTATTATTTTCTAAACTTCAGTAATAACATTCCGTTTTGGAATATAACATTTCTAAGCATTATCAAACTCTATTACAAGAAGGGAACCACCTTCTTTGCATTTCTTTATGTAGTTATCACGCAATTGCTTACGTTTTTTGAAATTTCCTTTTGTATAGTTTAAATACGTGACGACATGGATCATTGAGTAATTTTTCATCTTTATTTTGCATTCTTCGCTGAAATCACACACACATCAGTCTTTGGTTTACGCACACTAGAAGAAAAGCGTGTCTTGAAGTACTCATAGTAAGTCTTATACTTCAACCTCAGAAGTTTATTATATTTGTCTTTGTAGTACTCCTTAAACATGTTACATAAGTCTTATGGTAAGCAGCATATTGTCAAAATATTACATGATACTTTTTTCATTTTCAATAGTTGCTTTCACAATCGGGTAATGTTCAAAGATGCTCACACATCATTTCAATCACATCGTCAGATATATTTCTAGGGTTTTTTTGTGAGTGCATTTCTTCTCTTCGAAAGATTCACTCAACACGAGTTACTTCTGTATAACTTTTAGACTTTTCACAGATACTTGAAACAAACATAAAATAAATTTATGGCAAGCCTGTGTATTGTAACCGCTTACAACAATGTGATATATCTAAGTGTGGTCACGTGGCTTTTTAGGATATACAGTCTATCTTTTATGATCTGAAGCAACCTCTATGCATTTTCCCAAGAAAGAATCTTGAAGATATTTTGTTTGTCGATTACAGCATTAATCATAAATATTTACCTGTGATTCAAACAATATATTTTCATGGCACTTTTTTGGCATCACAGAAACCAACATGAATTTTACGGAACATACTTTTTTCCCTGACGATGAAACATATCTTCTCCTCGAGCACGTTTTACTTTCACTTCCTCATTGCATTTGTTCTTTTGTTTATTAACAATCCTCCTCTTTCTTACTGATGTGCATTCACCCTCCACAGTATATCATGACAATCATCCATTTTAAAAACTACAGGAAACGAAACTAACTTGCAACACACATTTCACAGCAAACGTAAACACAGAAGTTGAATAAATCCATAGAACAGTGCATTTTCAAGTTATCTCACATCTTTATTCATACATGTGTACCATCTTCAGTTTTCAAGAGATTCAGTTAAAAACTTCGATACATATACTAAACAACGTGTAGAAAGAGAAATTAAGTTCTGATTAGAAAAGGTACGTAGACCAGTGTGTCCATTTTATGTCGACTGCTTCAATTTTAGCACAATTTAGACTTTCAATAGCCCCCAGGACTAATACAAGGAACAGTGGAAACCCATCAGTTGCTGTTTTCCGGATTTGGTCACCTTTATTAATTTCTTATGCATTGGTGGAATATTATTAGTTAATAGTCTCTTCGTAACTTTGCAGATTTTTTATTCTCACGTATAAAATTTTAAGGGCTTTGTGCCTTCCATTTGCATGTATTATAATTCAAGCATTACATATTTTACAAAACTGATCCATTGAATGTATCGCCTACCGGATGGATATTAGGAGATATAAAAATTTATATTAAATAAATAATAAAATTTTTTAATTTACAAAATGTTACAATACAATTTATTGTTTCATACTGAAAATTTCGACTCAGTTTATGTGGAGGGAAATTTCTTTAATAATGTACTTTAAAAGTATTAACATGACATCTCCACCTAGGCTAGGGTACACGCCATTTACCCGAAAACCGTTTACCCGAAAGCGTCGGGTAAACGACTTTCGGGAGAGTGAATTTCGGGAATATGAATTTTAGGAAAAACTACTTTCGGTAAAACGACTATTTGCGAAAATAATTTTCGGTAAAACGACTTTCAGTGAAGTTGAAGGTGATGCTGAAAAATTCGGTGAAATGACTTTCGGTGAAACGACTTTCGGCAAAACGAATGCACAATTATATTTTTCGGGAAAACGATTTTCGGGTAAACGAATGTTTGAAAAGATAAGTCCGGTTTCGGCGAAACGACTTGAGGCGAAAAGATTTGTGGTTACAGTAACACTGTGAATAGTTTAGTAAGGTACTTAAAATTTCGGTGGAACGACTTTCGGGTAAACGACTTTAGAAAAAATAACAGTTGTTTCTGACTGCTTTTTTTCCCCTGGTGGCGTGTACGACACTAAACCACTGTGTTTAGTTCAGATTTTAGTCATAGGTGGCAGGGCAAACATCTTTCTCGAAAAACTAGAGTTGTTAGTGCCAACAGGTAGCGTTGTATGTACCTCCGCACTTTATTTAGAGAGAAATTATTTCGTCTCGTCTGCCGAGGAGCCCACAATTCCTTTAATTTGAGGCATATTGAAAGGCAAAACAGTGCGATATATTTTTATAATTGTAGCTAAAAACCTATTTGATTGTGGTGTTACAAACTCCAAAACTTAGTGCCGGACACTGGG
>PNEQ01041212.1:0-27711 GCA_003012365.1 Medauroidea extradentata
ATTCCAATTAGTTGCCGGGGCTCCGTGCGCGCGACCGTATTGCTTAAGAGCCATACCGACAAATCGACATAAGTATCGGTCCGCCCCGAGAGGACAGCAACGACGTGCTACCCGGACAAAAAGACTTGCAACTCTTTCATTATCTAGTAACATAGTATCCAGAACTTGCACACAGCAACAATAGACGACTAAACACCCGTAGAAACAGTTAATAAATAAATATATTAAAAAATAAAACAAGCCGAACGTCGTACAATGAAGCTAAAATTACATCCAAGTATCAAGCGATGTACACGTCAGATACACATCTTCAAGCCACAGAAAAAAAGGACAAACTTTTTTGGAAAAATATTAACAATTGACCTCGATGTCTGGAAAATTGCTGAAATACTTTTGACATATGTGTTTCTTACACATATCTTAAACGGCAGAACTGTCTGTAACGTAGAAAATCCTGACAATTACATTTTATTTTTAAAAAAATTAGCGCGTAATGTTTAAATGTTGCTTCTTCCAAAATTACAAAAATAAGGAATTAATTGGAATTTTCCTTTTGTCAACTAGTTGAAATAAATCTACATTTTGTTACATACATTAAAGCCACTTAATTCCGATTCCAAAGACGAATATTATACAATTTTAAATAAAGTGGTTAATTTCAGTTTGTTTCAGGCATATCTTGAATACCCAGGACAAATGTAAGCTTCCATTTAAAACTTCTTCGATTACGTCGATATTACAAGATATAATAATTACTTTTAAAAAATTGTGTTTTCCCTCAGAAAATCTGTGCAAGTGGTGTTTTAATGTAATGGTTGAATAGTAAAATGATGTTATATTATCCTGTATGAGCTTTTAACACATGCGTAATTGAACCATCCTGATTTCAGGTATTATATTTTAAAACTTGCAAAATTTTAACTGAAGTGGTTATTGGGAATAACACATTCCACAAATGTTAACATAAACATGTTTATTGTAATTGCTGTCTGAATGTAACGCAAATGGATGAAATTACCTGCAGCTCGATGTGCTGAAACTGCATGAAAGTGGCTGGTACATTATTGCAAGGAAACATCTTTGCGATGTCTGGATACGGCTTCTTGGAATCGACTACCTTCTGCTGTATAAAATAAAAGAAAACTTGTTTGATATACTAATCAATTTTTCACAGCCACATCAAAGAAAATTTACATTTTAATAAATTCCCCATTGCCAAGTCATAGAAATAAAAACAAAGCTTACTGCGCATTCCCAGAGCAGAACTATTGTAACTAAAAAGCATTGCCTTCGGGAAAACTGGTATAAAGTTTAGAGGTTACCTCTTAAATCACACCATTGATAAAAAAAATTTCATTTTTTAAGGACAATTTCTTCGGCCGCAAATGTATTACAATACACCATTACAGAATATGTTAACATTTTGAGTTACGATAGTCGTGTTCTGGGGTTGATAAATATTAAAAATATTAATTAGTCACCAGGAGTGAAGTCCAAGAAATGTTTTACAGCGTGTATAAAAAAAGGATCATCCGATTCTAAAAATTTATACGTATTCTGCAACTTGAGGTATGTGCGTGAACACCGTACTGTTGGTATGAGGAAACGTTCGAGTTTTACATGGTTCCCGCTAAGTTACAGCAGTGAGCTTAAGTGAAGGCCCACTTCAGTTCTGGTAAACATGGCGTCTGGACAAGAGAAAGCGTTTTATGTTCTACGTTTTGCGCAGTGCGCGTTAGTAATAACAGTTCAGCGTGGCTTTCGTACTAAGTACGTTGTTGCTCCTCCTACTCAGCACAGAGCATTAGACGCTGGCATAAACAATTCCGAGAAACAGGTCGTCTGTGTAAAGGCAAATCACCGGGCCGCATCGAGTGCCCTACGCAGATGTGGAGCGCATCCGCTATTGTCCGAAGAAATCCGTTCGCCGTGCAGCTCGACAACTCAACATGCCCTCGATGACCGTCTGGCGTGTGTTGCGTCGACGTTTACACATGACCTTACAAAATTCATCTACTGCTAGTTCTTCGTGGAGGTGACAAATAACGACGTGTGGAGTTTGGTAAGTTCGTTCTTAACAAGATAGAGGACGATGACAGTTTTGTTCCACGCTTAGTGTTTAGTGACGAGGCAACATTCCGTTTAAATGGAAAGGTGAACCGCCATTATGTGCTAATATGGGGCCCAGAACAACCATATGAAGTTGTGCAACACGAGAGGGACTTTCCAACATTTAATGTGTTTTGTGCAGTTTCATGAGAAAAGGTGTATGGTCCATTTTTTCTGAGACTTCATTTACCAACAGGATGGGGCACCGCCACACTGGCATATGGAAGTGCGGGGATGTTTAAACCATAGGCTTCCTGGACGATGGATCGGTCGCACTGGACCAAATGATGCAGACTTACATGGCTGGCCTCCAAGGTCACCGGACCGGACTGTATGTGATTTTTTTGTAGAGGTTTACTAAATACTCTGTTTATGTGCCTCCGTTACCAACGGCAATGAATGAACTGAGACATCGCATAACATCAGCTGTGGAAGCAGTAACTCAAGACGTGCTCGCTGTAGTGTGGGACCAATTTGAATACCACCTTGACATATGCCGTGCATCTCGAGGGCGGCATATGGAACACCTATGAAAAAACTTTGTGTTTTCCTTTCAGCAGAAATAATAATTACTTGAATATGTTTATTAGTTTCCGAAATACATACGTTCCAAATCAGATGATTCTTATTGATACAACCTGTGTTTTGAAACATCTTAGGTGCCTTCAAATTTTGTTCCAAAAGATTATTTCTGCGTTGTGTTTTTAATTTTTTGCCCGGCAGTTTTCGACACGGAACATTTGAGTTAAGAGGGCGTGGTACATAATGCAACGCTAAAAGCATTAATCTGTAACTGTGCGTTTCTTGAAGCCAATTTGCGAAAATTAAACAATAGCAAGCCTAGAATATAGTTTTAGCCAACGTTTTAAACAAAATTGTTTCCAGTGTTACGAACTTCTGAGGCACAATCTCTGACGCCGGAACCTCGTGCATTTAACTACGACGCAAGAGATCACGCGTAACGAATGAGTAATTATGGATAAATATTTACTAATAAAGTTGGCAAATACTATTATCAAGGATTGTCATTGAGTATTTTATCCATATTGACTTCGAAAAAAGAGTAGAAATCAATTTATGTTTTCATGGTTTATTTATCTACCACGCACTCTTAAATGGCGTACTTTTAATCAGATTGGAGAATTTTAACCAAACTCTAAGGTACCTTCACATACCTTTTATACTTGACCATGGATGTATGGCCAAAAGACCTACAATTTTCCATGTGACAGTGAACAGATTGCAATGTTTTTTTGTTTCATATATTATTTAAGCCACTCAAGTGAAAGTAACACTTTTGTTTATACTGCAATTAGTTACTGGTAAGAGCACATGACCTGATGTAATGTTTATTGACAAGAATAAATAAACTTGCTATAATGCTATATCGGTAGGAATTCAAGAATCTGATTAAATTGTTATTTCTAATAGGAATACATGAAACTACTCTAGTGGTTTATTAGTTATAATAAATCAACCTCTTTGACAAAATGGTTACATACTGACTGCAAATCCATTACAAGAAGTTGGAAATATTTAATGTCATTTGTGATGTTTCTGTTTCACGACAAATGAATAATACGATGTTTTCAGTTTCATGTAAAAGGCGTATTGTATCCAGAATTTCCCCCCCCCCCCCCAAAAAAAAACATCCTTCTTGTGCGACTAAAGATTGTCGAAAGCCGGGAACATTTGGGAAAGTGAACTTAAAGTACCTCGTCATCTTCATCCTCCACGGAATCTAATTCTTCTTGAAACCTTTCGGGTTTATGCTTCTCTTTCCCCCGCTTTGCTAGCCCGTTTCCTTTAGTGGTTCTTGCTGCTGGGGCTTTAAAAGTCTGGAACAAAAACAAACTCTAATCTACTCAAGCACTGGTGAAATTGACATTTGACATGTTACAGCTAGCCATGATAGTGAACTGTCTGTCCATGATTTTATCGCAAACAGATAGCATGTATTACTACTAAAATATTAGTAGGTCTATTATAGTACATGACACTTTCCAGAGAATAAATGATCATTAGAAACAAAGGCCATTATTTTGCACTCCAGAGCTTTTCCATCATTTATGCAAAAATAAACAAGGGTTTATTTTTGCATGTTCATTTGATGGAGTTGATTAACTGCTTATTAAATTTAACTGAACTGTTAATCGTTGCGGTGAAAGTGCACTACTCCATGGGGAGTGATTATGCAAAGTGAAAAAAAAATTAGATTTTAGAATGATAAGTAGCAGTTTCTTAGGCTCCTTGCTTGCTAGAACGAAAATCATCAAAGAGTACATATAGACTGTTCAGCCCATAGGGTGAAGTCATTTTATTTGGTGATACTGATAATTTAGTGGCACTTTATAGAAACGTGCGTAGGTCATTTCTCTGTGTAGGTAGTACCTTACAGATTCTTCATCACCGAATTACCTGTATCACCAAACAAAATGGCTTCATCGTATATACGAAGTTCCTAAATTTTTATATAAAAGTTAAATTACAGTCTTCGTTAGATGTATTCCCAAAATCCCTGTACCTTCCGATTAAAAAAATAGTTCCCACTTAATTTTTATAACATACCCTGTCAGCTGTTTGTTTAGTGGATAAACCGTAAATGTTTTAAATGTAGGTATTGTAATTTTACCTGTTGCTATACATAAATGTTTCAATTTGCAAAAGGTGCCGTGCCAATGTAGTGGTCAGACCAATTGCCTCCCAACAACTAGACTTCCTCTGCATTCCGTCGCCGCCCATGCTTACCTCATATCATTATCATTAGTGCTCAATATTTTATTGCTAAGCACTGATGAAATTAGCTTCATTTTGTTTTCAATGTATTAGTTCATTGCGTGTACGTACAAATGACTTTTATAATTTTGTATGTCTTTAAATTTACCTGGACAGAAAATGTTAATTAATATAAGAAACGTATATGGAGAGTAAAACACGATGGAATGACCATAACATATTTGATTTTACAGTTTAGTGACGCAAGTAGTAATTAAATGTCATCATGCTTGAAAGAGTCCAGAGCAGTTATAAACTGCTGTAGACATTGCTTTCTGCTTCGAAGTATTGTATTTTCAGATTATCTTGTTTTGATGTCTGTTCATTCCAATCTAAACGCAAAGATTTTTTTAACATGACTTTTTTTTTTTTTACTTTTGCTTCTTAGATGCTTTTACTGTTCACTTCTAGCTAGGAGACCCCGTCAAAATGTGTTAACGAAATATAGCTACAACTTTATTCAATACATCCAACTAACAAAGTTCAACCTCTTAAAAAATATATTAATGACTTTTTCTCTTTTCTTACTTTATATATAATAAGAAAATACAAAGTGGCTGTACCTGCATGCATGTACATTGAAAAAATTATTTACTGAATTTTTTGATTTGCCTCATGGAGTAATTCCGAATGCAATTTAAGTTATAGCTATTTGTTTACTAAACCTAGCTTTAATTTCCCAGCATCGCGCACTTCATGAACAGCAAGTGATTCAAGCAGAGAATTACATCTTAAGCCAAGAGTGCCAATACGGATGGTGTCGATGTTTGTGTTGTTGGCAAATTTCGGTTCGTGCTCAAAGTGTGGTTCGGCGCAATATATGGTTAGAGCTGAGACTTCACGTTAATACGGTTAGACGACAGAAGGTGTATGCAAGTCGTCTCATTGTTAAATTAACATTTTACTTACAGTTATGAAATTGTATTACCCTACATCCGAAATTTACAAAAATTGGTTTACAAACTTTTTAATTTTGTATTTAAATCGTACTAGTAAGTTGCCAATAAAAGGTTTTATTAGAAAATGTTTAATATAGTTCGTATCAGTTTCTTTATCCATTAAATAAATACCGTCAGTTGTATACTGTATTATGACTAGAACGTGATCATTGTTGTGGTTAACAGGAACATCAAATTTCTGATCAGCACTAATTACAGTACTATATTCGACACACAATATTCATTAAAGTTGCTATTAATTTTTTTTGCAGGCCAACTCTGCCCCAGTGGAAAATTTCACCCAAACAGATGGAAACGCGTATTCTAATTTACGAATACAAACAAGCTAACGTTTCTGTAAATATTCTTGACATACTTCGTGGTTATTTATAAGCTCTGCAATCTGACTGGCTAGCTGAAGCTCGCCTGGTGTTGCTGGCGACGAGCGTCGAGTATTATTTAATAAGCTCTAACAAAACTTCGACACCAACCACAGTTAAGTAGAGTTGTTTTCATTATCAACCACCAACATGCAGTGTGTTGTGTCCCAGGCTTGATAACAAGGCAGTGACTGCACTATGAGTGTATGAACACTACCTGCATATCGATGCGCTGGCACTGCACGAGTGTTGTGCTGCTGATGCCGGAGTATCTCCCAGGATATTGACCTCCGTTCTGCTGTAAACAAGAGGGAGACTTTCACTACCAGTACTACATGCATGGCGCTATGCGTTCGCTACACAAGTACTGTTATACAAGTCTAATAAAATCGCAAGATACAATTTCACTTTATTTTTATAAGTTTCGCTAAGTGGTGAACTGAATAATAAACAGCTGTGGCAATTACAACATAAAAAATAAACTAAAAACCAACATTTTGTGATAATTCGTGATAATACAATACTACAGACGTTTCGGGGTAAAGTGAGCGCTTCTGAAAACCTTGCTTAGTTTCTATTTTCATGCAGTTTGTACCGTTCCGCTTCTTGTAAACACAAACATTGCCACTTGCTTTTGTTACATAGCCTGTACAATGTTTACATCAATATTTCTCTGCTCAGAATACTGATGCTTACTACTGCATGTTCACTCATTATATACACGGCATTTGAATAATTCATATTATCAATGGAAGTCTTAGTTATTATAAATACCTGCAAGTTAACGTTTTTATAAAATAAGTTTCTACATTATAAAAGTGATTAGTTAAAAATTGCAATGAATAATTTTGTTCTTTTATATACCTTTGTAACAGTACAAAGGTTTTCTTAGTAACATTATCTGGTTGTAAAGTTACAAAGATTTTCTTTGTAATAATCTAACAAAAACTTAGAAGTTTGCCAAAATCATGGGTCTGTCGAAAATTATACAGCTATACGTAAATCACATACTCTACTATGTATGATGGAATTAGGTGAATACCCACATTAATTACGTACTACAAAATTAAAGATGTTGAGTCATAGAACTGTACATTAAAGACATCTCTGCATGTAAGTTACGGTCGGTGGTCTACGAACAAGGTGTGCGGTCACCAAGCGCAAGGATGCAGGTTCGAATCCCGGTTCATCTACGACTACTATTATCAAAATAACCGCACATATAATTTTTGTATGAGAGTTATTTAAATTAATAATTTAGTATTTATGATCAGAACGAAACTGTCACTTTTAATTTTTCATTTCGAAAAGTAGCTACAAATACAAGGCTATAACGTGTAGTTTTACTATCATAAAGTTTGCATTCTTTTTACAAAAACGACCTTTGTAGTTATGTAAAAATATGTTTGTCATTCGGGTTTTCGAGGATTTTTCCCTATTGAATTACATAAAAAATTATAGTGTACACTGACTTTTAATTAATGTAATGCACACACTTTTGGCGTTCTCTCCATGGATCACACAACAAATACATTAAGGCACCCGCTGAAATAATCCAAGTCCTAATTCTGTCAGACTGAGTATATTTTTGTTTTAACTTTAAGCAAAACTCGGTACCGGAAAATCGTGGTCTGAGTTGTTTTCCTAGCTGACTACTCACAGATAAAATGTCAACGAAGTTCGCAAACAAAATATCTGTAGTGAAAAATTAGCTCGTCAATACATAGACACCTTATAATACAGTGGAAAAGTGACTAACTGTAAAACGATTGTGAGTTATGTGAATATCTCAACAAGCGTTTTAGACGTATTTTCAATATCTAGTATAATTTATTACTAAATAAACACTCAGAAAACTACAATACACGTGAGTAACTCCTGAGAATCAGATAATTAAAATACTTAATATTAGAATTTTACTACGCGCGTCTTTAGTTTTAACATAGTCACGTATTATACTACACACGTAATTTCATTTTCATAACAAACAGGCTTACGACACATACTATTGCTGTTACGAAACAAGTAAAAACAACGTGAGCACATTATATTCAAATTCGAAACTCAATACCACCACTAGCAAACACACGATACAATCACACGCGTTGTTCAATCACGCACTGTCTCTGTAATATTCACTACCGTAAACTTACATGTCAGGTTTATACTAAGTAGTGATTCCACCAAAATGCAAAATGTTGTCTCACCTCGTGACATTCAAGGAATGATCACTGTCTAGGGTTATGTGTGTCTTGAAAATTTGTATTTTTATTTTAAATCTAGATAATTTTTTTATATTTGCGTTACTATAGTTGAAACGTTCTAATGTTTAAAATCAATATGTAATAATTAATCAAATATTCCAATAATCTGTTTTAAATGCGTTTTATATCCATACACATACCAGGGCTCTCTCTTCATCTTCGCAGTCTTCTGAGGAATCATATTTTTTCTGATGCTTCGCAGGTTTGGCTTTGTGCTTATCTCGCCGTGGAGAGCCGTTATCTCTGGCAACGCCTGCAGGAGTTTCATGGACCTGCAACGAGAAGCAAAAGAATAACTGAGATCTTGTATTATCAATAATTATATTTATAATCATGTGACGGTTCTCGAAGAAACAGTTACAGATATATTATGGCACCTAATTACTCCTATTCAAAATAATATTTTACTTGTTAGTTAAATTGCTGTTGTGATGAACCGTGAATAAAAAGTACTCTTGACATTACAAACATATTTTGGAATTATTTAATGACAACTAATCCGGTTTGTAATGCATGAATCCAAATTTTAACGATTAATATTCAAACTTTCAAATGTTAGAATTTAAAAATCCAATGTTGTATAATACTATTATATTCATAACAAGTTGGTACAACGCTTTGCAGAAATACCTTTTTTATTTATTTTTAGGATAGATGAAGGAATGTCATTCTGGTACGGAAAATTGTATCAAAACAAACGCTGAGAGGCATAAAACCAAAATTATTATTTTAAAATATTCAACAAAATTAAAATATGTACCTTAAATTTTAATTTATAAGTTAGTATTGTCCGATTCCTGCATATGGTGAACTGTAAAATTTTCGTAGTATTTCATCTGAATATTCAGAGGCCTGTAAACATTGGAGCTGTTGTCAAACTTTCATTAGAAACTGATTTTAGTAATAAAAATACTTTCATTTAGTATTATAATCATAGTAATATGATTATATTTTATAAACATTTGCAGAAACTAATTATGTTGTTTTAAAAAATTCTGTAGCCAAAATTCAAAATATTCGTATGGTATGTAATCATACGAACAAAATCCTGTTTCTTGGATTAGTTGAAATTGCTGTCTGAAAAAGAATAAACACATAATTGCTGAAAGTATAGCATATAATTCACCGTACGGTCAACTGCATTGTAAATATATGTTGAAAAATGTGTACTTGAAAATTTTGGACAATTTCTGTTCTTTTATGTCAGAAGTTTTAAAGTTTTTTTTTATAAACGTGTGTGTTTGTACAAGCCCGCACATTGAACTCTTTTGAACACTCCGCATTTTAACATCAGTTTGTAAATATCTAATTTAGAAGTTAAACGTATGTTAATTAATTCCTAGGAGCAATCACTCTGTATTTTACGAAGATAACGGAACAGTGTGCACTTGGATCTTTATTTTTAAGATAACGAACACCGTTGGCACAGGTGTTGAAATCATCACTTTGAAAATATTTCGTAATGTTAGCTTACTTTCCATTAAAAAAAACTCAGCTACAAACAAATCTTTGCCGTTTAAATTATTCTAAAGAAATGGTACTGTAGAGTCTACATTTCGTAAACGTCTTAACTTTGCATATAGAAACCTTTATTCAGACATCAGGTGATGTGATCAAATCAGTCAGTGAAAGGAGGCCATGTTATATAAATACGACTATAATACTCCTGTAGAAGTAAGAGACGGAGAAAGTAGTTTTATTCACTTACATAACTTCAACCACTCGGTACGTCAGGTCTGAGAGAGCAAACCACTGTGTAGTCGGTGTCCAGTAGGAAATATGTATATAATTGTGTGTTAAATGTGGTGACTGAGAATAAAACGAACTTATTAATATTTGGTTGAGGCTGCGTCACCTCATTTGTTAACAATATTAATTTTCGTTTAATAAATTAATTACGAGAAGAATAACCGGTCATGTTTCTTTATAGAAACATTACATTTTACTATTGGGTTCGTATTTTTCGATGAAATCGATACCGTGAGTAATTTACTGTTTATTAATTGATTGGAGAGTATTTTTATCATAAAATTTTAATGAGCTTAATTATTTTATAGCTACGCTCTAATTCTTCTAATACAATGTACGTAATGCAGAGTCCTCAAAGAAGCGTTTCATTAACAGTGACCCAATCCCGAAAGTAATTAACATGTATATGAGTTTGAAATATAACGTCTTCTCAAATGATTCGCTAAATTTCCATGCCTCAATCCAAAGGACAGGCATAGCTAAGAGCTAAGGCCAGTTGAGCAACCCCCACAGTACCCGCGTCGCGTCGCGTTGCAGTTACAACTTTTCAAAGCTATTTCGACTTTCACCCTTCTGGACGTATCAAAGATTTGACTATCAGACCACACCCATTCCGCGTGCAAGCTTGTGGCTGGCCTGCATTTCACTTGCCTTAGGCTTGCAAAAGCAAACTTGCCGCAAACTTGCAGCAAGCTTGTGGCAAGCCTGATGAGCAAGTCTAGTAGGAGTTTTCTTGTTGGTACGACGTTTACATCCGCCTTCGCCATTTCCGCCAAGTTGTGTTGCTTGTTTTGCAAATTGACATGCCATGTGGCGAAGTTGGTTTATGTTCTTTATGACTGTGTTAACGTTATGCTCATTTATTTCGCACAGTGTTCCTGCTAATTTTTAGGAATCAGGATAAACTTTGCTACTCAGGTATCGTATAAATGCTGGTACGCTTGTCGCGTCAGGCTTGCCGCAAGTTTATTCTGTGGTAACTAGGAAGCTTGATTCAAGCTTGTTTCCAGCTTGCTGCACACTTGTCATGACAAGCCTGCAGCAAGCTTGAAATAGAGTTACCGCCTTCTGACTTACACCCCGATGAGTATACATGTACTCTTGCTTGATTAGTGTAAAATGATCGAATAATTGAAGTGCTAGGTGGGAAGAGGGTATTTCCCAATTTGTAAAAAATGTGAAGGAAAAAAAGCAATAAATTATTCTTTGAGAGAGACGAATATATATATATATATCGGCGCTTAACGTCGAGGTCTTAAACGCATATATTTCTTTTCTTTTTTTTTTTTTGCGTTATGGCGTTTGATGATTCGCAGGCGCATGTTACGAACATATTCAAAGCGTTAAGAAGTTTTACCAGGCTTGGAATTATTACTTTATCTCTATTTTTAGATGTTACCCAATGTCCTACAGACATTTCCTTCCACCAAGCCCTTCAATTGCTCAGCTCAACAATGTCCATCTTAAAATAACGACTTTTAATTTACTTTGCACTTTATGAAAGTACTTACCGCCCCGTTGCCATTCTTGTCTCTCTCAGCCTTGGGCCGCGCATGGCTCTCTTGTTGCCTCTGCCATGGTAACTTGTCGTTGTAGCCGTTCTTACGCATTTCTTCCATGGTGGGTCGGTCGTGGTGCTCCTTGGGACGGGAGGCGTGTTCCCTCTTCTTCTCCCTTCCAGGTGCTCTGCGGTACTCGGGACTAACGTCTCTCCCTGGAGGAACGCCTTGCTGTGGTGCGACAACAAACAACCCTCTTTCTCAATCACGTGCAGCAACATTTCAAATATGCTGTAAAGTTTATGTTATGTTAATACGAGTCCAGTGGGCTATTACGTCTCGTCGACAGTGAGGTCATCAGAGACCAGTGCCGTGCTAACAAGGGGGGTGGGGGCCACGGCCACCCCTCCTCTGAAATAAACCTCTTGGGGGGCGGGGCAGTTGTCTCTCGCCCCCTTTCTTCTTTTCATACATTTACATTTCAAAATGACACTGATTCACTTGTAAGGAAAAATCTTGACGATAACGTTTTAGAGTGTCAAATCACATTGAAAGAGAGATTTTTTATAGTAATTCACACCCTCCCAATCTTACTCTGTGCCTCCCAAACTCCCAGAGTAGTTATAACGTCCCTGTCAGAGAAGGTGGCACACAACTTGACGCAATAAGAGAAAATTGACGGGAAAGGAATCGGCCGTGAAATTAAAAAAAGCCAGTCTCGAATTTGCTTGGATCAATTTCGGTAAACCATTGAAAACAGAAATAGGGATGACTGGAACCGGGAATCTATTCCAGATCCTTCCGAATGTCCCGATTCCTACACCATCCAAGCCTAGTACAAGGTTTAAGAAATAACATGTCCCTGCTCTTTTTTTTTTTTCACAAATTTATTTGCACATAGTCTTACAGCAAATTAGAAATTGATAGTTTACGAATTATGTACTTAAACACAGAATTCATTGTTGTTTAGTTTTGGGAGAAGACTGCAATGCTAGTCACATTGTAGACAGTAAATAAATAAATACGGAATAAACCAACATGAAGATATTAAAATTTGAACTTTAAATAATTTGTATTTAAATTCTACAAATATTTCAGTTTTGTTACCTGCATATCGAAACGTTGGCACTGCATTAGCGTCGTACTACTTATACCAGCTGACATGTTCAAATGGAAAAATTCAACTCCGTTCTGCTGTAAACAAAAAAAATCGCATCCAGAAGTGTCAAATGCAAACGTAATCATTATAAATTGTATTCAGTCTTTTAAACGGATATGTTATACTTATGAAAAAAAATTCACAATACTTAAGTGTGTGCATGTACCTTAACATGCAACGAACATTTTTATTAATTGTTACTGCCCCGCCAGAAATATTATTTACGCTAGCTTGCATTTACAAATGTAAGACTGAGCTTAAATTATATTATTTTACACTAAAATTACATATCGCTTTATTACTTCTGGCATGGGGGCTCATAAGCTAACATAATATTTTTTGCAGTTACTGATAGGCAACCATTCCAGTTAATTACAAATATTACGAAACAATTAGGGCTCTATAATGTATCAAAATTGTTCTACTTGTAGATACCATTACATCTACTTTTACCCTTACAGAAAAACTGAGCACCTTGTATTCACGTAATGATATATCAGTAACATACCTTTTCTATTTTTGTATTTCAAAAACAAAAAATAATTCAAATATATATGTAAATTATGTAGTTCTCGCGTAGTAAGATTCGAAGAGATACTTTGGTACATTTATAAACTGTAAAAGGATAAGTATGTATAGTTTTATCAAAGTTCCGAAAATATGACAATGTTTGCATGTTACTTTTTTGGCGTCCCTAAAATTTCGTAAAATCCCTTTTGCCAAGCATATTTTTAAAATAAATTCATTCGTTTACATTTGTTAAGATATCTGTAAATATTTTGGTTCATATAATCTGTATATCACAAAAAAAATTCCTATTCTTGACACGATATTTTCCCAGCTTTGCAACGAAAAACGTTTTCTGAGTGAAAAACGATGACAGAAAAAAGTTTACAAGCTCAACACGTTTTGCTTATATATATATATATATATATATATATATATATATATATATATATATATATATATATATATATATAACTAATTGCTAATTGTTTTGTAGCCGTAGCCATCGCTTAGTTAAATTTCTTTACATTATTCTGAATTCAAGTATAAAGAACAACATAATCAACGCTTTTGATCTAGGACTCAATAATAGTTAAAATTAGGTGTCAGTGCAATAAGAGAATCGCAAACACACATATGTCTTTGTTTGTTCTAATCATTTCTTTGAGCAATACATATCAAGTTTGATTGCTTTTTTAATATAACAAGCCCTATTACTTGAAGCACAGCACTTAATTTTGCTGGCCATCTATATAAATTTGTGTGATTACACGTGTTTACATATGTGTATGTACGTGTATATGAGCGTGTTAATGTTACTGAAGCGTAGCAATATGTTAATAATGTCGACCTGAGCGCTGGTAATAAAATGTGAAGGTGCAACGACTTCGTGTAGAACCGCAAAGCCTCCTTTATAGTAAAAATTCATCACTACTAGTAATTCAATCTAATCTGCTTGCAAGGTAAAGCTGATTATATTTCATGACCTTTACTAATTGTGTTGTCTGAACTGTGTACCTCACAACTTAACATATAGCTAAAGTTTATAGTATAGGCACATGATGGGTGTAAAAAAATATCTGTATATTTAAATGAAAATATATTTTCCCATTCCTTTCCGTGAATGTACCTAAAAGTATAACGAATTCAACGATTTTTACCAAACTCGATATTCTTGTTTTACTATATGTTCATCTTTAATCGATAATTTGAAAACATATGACCATGGATTCCTAATTGTTTGTACATTTCTGGTTTAAGTTTTCGTTCAGGTGCACTATGGAACATACGCGAACGCTAATTTGAGGATGTCTCTGAATTTATTCTAAGCTAAAGACAATAAAAAATATACTAAGATATAAATTTCAGTATTTTAAAAGCGACTGCTTTAGTTGCATTGCTTCAGTTTTTAATATGTACTGTAGTGTCGTTGTGTCTAGAAACAGCAACGCATTTTCATAATTAACTTGTAAGACTATATTTTCGCTTAAGTTTCTAGTATTTCTGGCAACAATAAAAGAGACTGCATTCAATTTCTCAATATTATAATCACAATTACTTAAGCGTATGAAACATATTATGATAAGATATCGGGAGAAAACAACATTCTCTTAGTTGTAAGGTTACTCACAAGAAAATACGTACCATATCAGGCCAGCACTCTTCGTCCTCTTCGGAAGAATCGTACTCTCCTCGAAACCGTTGCTTTTTATGTTCCTTCTTGTCTCGACGTGATAACCCGTTGTCTCTAGTGCCATTGTCTAGAGCAGCAAAAGGCTGTAAAAATAGCGCATTATTTTACCAAATTTTCTCTGCTCCAAATCTGTCGAAAATGGTACTGTTAAACCATGTGAACAGTGGTAATTTCCCACGTTTCAAAACAACTGTTTGGAAAATGACATCACTGCATTTGTTTCAATTGTTCAGCTCAACAGTGCCCAACTTAAAATAACGAATTTTAATTTACTGTGCACTTATGAAATGCCTTACCGCTCCGTTGCCATTCTTGTCTCTCTCTGCCTTGGCCCGCGCATGGCTGTCTTGTTGCCTCTGCCATGGTAGCTTGTCGTTGTAGCCGTTCTTACGCATGTCTTCCATGGTGGGTCGGTCGTGGTGCTCCTTGGGACGGGAGGCGTGTTCTTTCCTCCTCTCTCTTCCAGGTGCTCTGCGGCACTCGGGACACACATCTCCCCCTGGAGGAGTCCCTTGCTGCGAAGAGTAGACGTAAAGGCAGTTACACAAATAAAGGTTGTTCGTGATAAAGTGAGCAGTCATAAATACCCTCCTTAAGTTCTATTTTCGGCCAATTCAAATCTTTCCGTGCGTAACGGCTAAAGGCGGTACACGTCTAACGTCACTGAACATGTCACGTAATGTTTGCAAAGGTAAGATATATTGTACAGCCAGTATGGCTCAATATAGTTTAATAAAAATAATATTAATTATATAAAATACAATTATGTCGATTTCGATTGATTTTGTTTCTGTATCGTTGTATGTAAATAGGAAAACACACCTTACTATATTGATAATTTCGCTGCCAACAATACAAGTAGTAAGGCAACTATAATTAATGTTTAAATACATGCAGTAACGGCTATTGATATGTTTCAAAGGCTAAATTTTTAGTGCTCACTTTATCCCGAATGACCTATAGTGAAAACTTAAAGACAAATGCAGAATTACTCAACTGTGTACAGGTATTAAGCCGTTGCTACTAGCTACAATTGCACCTAGTTTACACTGAGTTCTATAACTCTGTAATCTGCTCGTCCACCACATACCATTCCGCCACAAACAACAATCAAGCCAAACACTGCGACTTACATGATTTGTGTATAAACACACGTTGATGGAAATGAATTGTATAATCGTTTTAAAAAGAATTTTAAACGTTATATTTTATCAACGGTACTCATTTTCGCTAACGAGGTTAATTATGCACCACGAGTTACTTTGGCACACATGTATGCAATGTTTTTATGTGTGTACAACTGTGAGTAAATTTTACATAATGTAATTTCATGTGGACATATATTAATTGGAATTTATTGACAGTAAATTAATTTGCTTAGGACTGACATATGCCGGAAAAAAATAATTTTTTTTATGTACCAAAGTCACTCCCGTTTATAGATATGTATACAAAGGTCGTAACGACACAGATACGAGATATTTATATAAGCTACTAGCTATTTCCCTCAACTTCGTTCGTTTGATTCTAAAATTAATGCCTCTTTGAGTCGTACAAAAGTTAGTTCAGTCTAATTACTGCAAATTTTCTTAACGAATTCGTAAATATACGTATTTATATTTTCAATATAATTTCAGAAACTAGATTTGTCCAATGAAATAAAAAATTATTACTAAAATAAAATGATAAAATCTTTTCAGCACTTTAAATTTAATATTAGTAATTATATTAACACTAATAATAATATTAAAAGTGATAAATTAGGTATAAATATTAGATTTTTAAGATAAATTTTCTCAAAATTTTAAATAGTGAAAAAGATGTCACGGTTCATTAATGGCCGTTTGAGAAACATTTTTTTTTAAAAGAAAATTTTTTCACAAAATTTTTGGGTATCCCGGTTTGCTCGTTTCGTCGCCCTCCCTTCCCTTTTCAAATACAGATTTTACATGGTTGAAAACTTCGCACGGGTGCACATATACTGACCAAAATGTCTTCACAACCGGATCAAAGGTATTTAAACGCATACGTTACAGGCAGACATAACATATGTGTGTTTCTATGTAGGCCTATGTATACACACACACGCTATCTGCCCGGCCGTTGCTTTGCCCGCGTGGAATTTTACTGAAGGGAAATCTATAACGATAGTTTATCGACGTAATGAGGTATTGAGGACATGGCGAAAGCACAGTGTAAGATTTTTCACCCCCAAAGCAAAACGATACCTCACCAGGTTTATCAGATATCTAGGATATCGGAAAAACACAATTTACCCCATTTCACTCCTTATTGGCTGCCTACGCCGCATGGGGAAGCCACCCATGAATTTTACATACTTCAAACATAAAATGAACCATTCTACCAGCTGCCACTAATATGTGTGTTTATAATATCACAGCGGTTCCCCATCGCCTTGTCCTACAGGGGATTCGATACCAGTGTTCCATACAACTACATCAAGATAGGCCTTCAGAACTCTTACGAAATTATAAAGGTGTATATACATGCTTGTCGTGCCCAAAGAGGTATGCGCATCAATAGGACGGCAAAAAATAACTACTTCTTCTGGCCACACTTGCTTTTCGGGAATTCTGGAACATTTTACATCTTCCCTCCTCCTAACTTGTAGAGTGGTGAAAATAATTAAATAACTTCTTATTCCTGTTCAACAAGCATCTTAATATCTCAACAGGTTTGAGAGATACAGAGGATTAATTTAAAGCAAGATATATTTTAAGGCCCTTAGAGGTTGAATTTAAAAAAAAATATAGAACTTAATTTTAGGGCTATGCGTATACTTCATCCTGAAGCAAAAATCGGCTCAATGTCTCGACGGGTTTAAGAGTTATCGAGGATTTATTGAAAACCCACTTTGCGGCTTTTCACCCATATAGTTTCCGAATTTCGAAAAATCGAAAAACCATTCTGAATCAAAAATCATCCTGATACCTCAACGAGTTTAAGCGTTATCGAGGATTCTTTGAAAACACATTTCACCCTCTTAATTTTCGAATTTATAAACGTCCCTTCTTTGTGGGTGACAATAAACCGTTGATGATAGGCAACAAACTCAATACTTTGATGTAGTAAGAGAATATATTATAGTTGATAGATACGACAGACTGACGTGGCTTTGCCAAGGCTTGCTGTAAGGAAGAACTGAACCAACCACTTACCTGAATGAAATGCTGATTCTGTCTGAAACAGAGACCTCCTCTCTCGCCTTGTGGTTCTCTCGCCGGTGGTTTGAGCGTCTTGGTGATGCCGGTCTCAGCGTGCTGCACACACCACGAACACATATTAGCAGAAACTGAACAGTTATTGTACGCCGCTGAGAACCGAACTATCATGTACCGGTATATGCAGATGATTCACGCCAGTGTGAACAATTTTTAAGGTATCCGTAGTCAACATCAACATCTAATAAATATATTGTTACAGTTTCGGGCTTGGTACGCTGAGGGATGGAGGTATTTTATAAAGAAAATAAATAAATCTAACCTAATTTATTTACAACTATCACGCCAAAAATTTCTGTATGTCACAAATTATTAATCACTATTAAATAAATGTTTCAGTATAAGTTACCAGTACGTTACATGCTGATAGTAAACAAAACAAATAACTACTATATACATAAAGGTTATAAAATCGAATTAATAAATTCGCAGTTCTCTATACAAATTATCTGTACATGAAATGTCTCTGACCATTTACAAATGGTGAACCCATGTCCTATTTAGGAATACCGATGGTCCTCTCGAGGCCCCGGAACTCCCTTGCCGCAGACAATCTCGCTGAACACTCTTGAATACTTCTCGCAATCCGTCACTATTGTCACAACTTACACCATATGCCTGCCGGTCAAAACTTTCTTGTCTCTGCCACAGCTACCTCTTACACCCTTAATTAAAAGTCCAGAAGTCTTGCGGTAAGTTTTAAGAGAGTGTGGGACATAAACTAACGTCCATAGTACGAATTGAATTCTTAAATAAAAAAACATAAATGTAAAAAATTCTTAAATATAAAAAACAGTATCATTAATTGATAGGTTTTACGAACTTTTATAGAAAATGCTTTCTGAAAAATACCTTGAACCCGAAAAGAATAAGAAAACCACGTAAGAAATTATTAATCTGGAATTCCTTGTGCTGACGAAATGTTTATTTACAAAGATGCCGAGAGAGGTAGCGCAACACCTTAACGTTGGATTCACACTTTTGTGGACTTATATTCAATTTCCTGTTCCGGCTGCCCTGATTTCGGTTTTCCCGAAATCTCTTGAAAAGAATGCTAGGATGTTCTTAATGAAAGCCATGGCCGATTCTCTTGCCAGTTCATGTTCATGTGTATAGTTATGAGTCACCATCTTTGTTAAGTTTCGATATTAACGAGACGTGAATCACAATTTGAAAAACTTACAAAGTTGCAATAACTGGTTATTATGATTAAATTTTTAGTTTTTGAGAATCGACTCCCATACGCATATTTTATCAATCTTATATGTACTACCTTATATTCCATACTCTGTAGCAGATTATCAACGTCTGTGTTTCCGAATTCTTGTCTGTCATTTCCACATATTGCTGTGATTATATTTTAGGGCCAAATCACTTAATGATATAGAATTTTCCGAATACGAGATGTGAATATGTACGTTAACGTTATATTCAGTTAAACTAGTTGATACAGGCAATTTGTTCAAGTTTAGCACGCCAGAGCTAAAAAAGCCGGACATTCTTATCCAAACTCGATAGGAGCTGAATAACCTGAATCGCAAAGCTGAGCAGAAATACTGTGACATGTTGGAGATGGTTTAGAATATTTGCGGACTCAGCCTACTGGCTAACTTATGTTATGATTCTGGTCAACACCGATTAATGTAGCTTAATTGACCCAGTAGTGTATAGCCGGATTTGTTAGTCTTGTAGAAGTTCTGATTCCATTATAATATCAAAGGTAACACGGACGTAAACCTCAAAACAATGTGCGAAGCTTCACTCACATAGCCGCCATTCAAACATGTTTTAATTTCGAATAATCTTTAAGAATATTTCAGTACCCAAATGTCACACTCCTTACTACTCAAAGGTGAAAACAATCAAATGAAGAAGTTATTAGTTTTCAAGTAGAATAATTTTGCTGCAGGGCGTTAAAAATACTAACGTAAATTTCGGACAGCAATTGTTGTTATTATCAAACCATTACCTTATATCAAACACTGAAAGCTTCATTTCGTTGTGTAAGCCAGCAAGGTAAAGACTTCATGTCTGTTGAGCGCCATGTACATGGAGGTAATTACATATCTGATTTGCGTGCCTGGATCACCGTAACCACTATGTCGTCTCTAGACCCGGACATACAAAATGTCTCTAGCCAGACGACGCTGTTATGAGAGCGGTCTAGTTATTACAGAAGAACCAGAGACTTTCACTCGTAGCACACCAGAATTAGCATTGGTCCAATCACCCAGGGACTCGCCAGTAACGAAAGAAAAGCGTCAGAAAAGAATACATAACTTTGAAGCCTAGCAAACAGTACAATTTTCCCGTGTTACATCACCATACTTGAGGTTGCTGTCTGTGTGGACGTATTTTGCGCGTTTAAGACCTAGAAGTGCGGAAAAAATAAGGACGACACAGCACGCGCATTACGTCTCTCCCTAGCCTCTAAGCTCAAGTTACTGAACTGGCTCGCAGTCTTCTCGCTGTCAACATACCTGTATGAAACTTTTTGTGGTGATCCTATCATTTTATTAGGTAACATTTGGAGTTAAAAGGTGTATGTATACCTTTTAAAAAAATTCATCACTAAGATTTACATATAAAAATACCGCAGAAATTCCCATTTTCACCATTGCTGTCGTTAGAAAATATACCTTACTAACAGTGGTGATATTTAAATGGATGTGTGTATGTATGTATATATATATATATATATATATATATATATATATATATAAATATATATATGTGTGTGTGTATGTGTGTATGTATGTATGTATGTATGAATGTATGTATATATATGTGTGTATATATTTATTTATTTATTTATTTATGTGTGTGTGTTGTGTGTAACCTTATTTATTTAATGCTATTCCTAGGCAGACATCACTCACATGCGATGAGCAGTTTTCGAATAATCTGGTAACGGCGGGGAAGCTCTGCACACCGTTCGGCGCTCTGGGCAGACGACCGCCTTAACCACATTTCACGATTTATTGTTTTGTTGTTTCAAATATTTTAGGTAAATGTCTTATTCACGGTGGTTAAATGTAACCAAATGTTTATGGTATTCATATTACACCGTCATTTGACGAAAACGGAACATACGTAGCAGTGTGTGTAATTAAGTTAACCACTCTATCCATTATAAAAAAAACACAACATAATTAAAATAGTTTTAGAAATGTTTATCAACTGGGGAGTGCTGGAATTGTTTATGTTATGTCACCATTAATAAACCAGTTACACATTTGCACAATATTTTTATTACTTTTAAAAAATTAATGTTTAGGAAAATTTAATTTTCTCTTCCTGAATAAACTACTGACGATATCAAAGATGGCTATAAATAACATGTGAGAAATTGTACACAAGTAAGAATACACAACAAATTAAATGTTCACAGGATTATATAATTTAAGGAAGTGTAATAACAGAGCGACCAACGAAGAAAATTTAACTGCTCTCTCATAATTCAACTTTCAGTGCACGCGATGTTGATAATCGCAGAACAATAGAATGTTCGGTTCACTTGCCTTGGATCTGTTCGTCTATTACCAAATGTAAGGAATAATTATTACAAGTAAACACGTTTTTAAAGCTGAATTCAAAATAAGTTACATTTAAGAATCATATATGTATTGACGGTCAATTGCTGCTGTATTTGTCATACAACGATCACCGCGCGAATTGATTCTGCATTTTTTGTTGTATTTCTGGCGGCATCAAACTAACTGCTATCCTGTTACGAAAGTGTTAACCAACATAAGTTGTATAAAATAATGTTTCCTTTTTAAATTGGCTCTCAACTATTATAATTATTTCGTCGTTTCACTACAAATATTTATTTTTACTAGTACGTGAACGAGTCCTCGATATAATACCTTGATAACAATTCAAGCAGTTGTTCTCGTATCCTCCGAGCGTATTTAGCTCTGCATTACGATATTCGTCTCACATGCTAAAGTACGTGGGATTTAGACCACCTGTAGTAGGAGTTGTTTCTATACACGAATATTTTGAGTGAAAAGAAGAAATAAGCTTTAGTTTTACTTTCCTTACGCAGGATGAGCCACCAATTCGGAGTGATATTATTTTTCTGCGTTTCCAGTTAGGAACCTATGCTTGAGTTTTCATTTCGCATGCGAGTTGGAAGCCGCCAAGTGCTGATTTTCAGGACATGGAGAAGCGTTTTATTCGAGGTTAACCTAAATGACAGAGAAGCCGAACGGTAAAACAATCTCGATGTTCTTAAAAAGACCACTCCCCTTCCAACTCGCATACGACTGAACATAGGCCCCCAGGACCCGCAGGATGCTCAGAGTTTGCAACTAACACTGTTCATAGCACTTCGTGTAAAATAACCCACCTGCTTCTTTTGTCTTGGTGGCCGAATATCGTCCTCGAAATGTGGAGGCTCCCAATCTTCCTCCGATGGTAAATCAAAAATCAGCTCTGGTTCAGATGGTTCTTGTTGGAGCTTTCGTCGTCTGTCCATCATATCCTGTCACAGCGAAGAAAAGCATTTAAACAGTTTATAAATGACTATCGAAAACATTGGGCCATTTACAAATACAGTGTCTAATAGCGAATGAATGAAATGAGAACCTTACAATAAATCAACAATATTAAACTTTTGACAAACTTATGTTCTAGCAATGGCTCATATCCAAATAATCACTTCAGTTTGTCACATACACACATTGCTAAAAACATTCCAAGATCACAACAAAATTATGCCTGTCTTTAAAGATTAGAATCTAAATAAATCTAAATACCTAGTACCATAAAACCGAGCAGCTAAATTTTAAATAAAATTAAGATTAAAAAATCAGTAATCTACCTCTATAGTACAGAATTTTACTTTGCTCAAACTGGTGGTTA
This sequence comes from Medauroidea extradentata, assembly GCA_003012365.1. Lineage (NCBI taxonomy): Eukaryota > Metazoa > Arthropoda > Insecta > Phasmatodea > Phasmatidae > Medauroidea > Medauroidea extradentata. Next base: position 23,185 of record PNEQ01041212.1, read on the forward strand.
AGTAAGTCGTCATTTCGTTGGTCATGTATAGCAGTCAGTTACAAAGCAGTACTGTTAACAGCATTCGAGACAAGAGGACTCGATTCAGATCTGGCATAAAAATTATAACTTTATTATTTAACTTAAGACGAAATTTCGTGCAAATTGTATTATTTTTTGTTGCATGATAATGAGAGACGTATCAGCGTTTTCATAACAAGCATGAGGAAAGCCTACAGTGAGCTACGATGTAAACGCCAAGATAACTATGACCAACTTGATTGATAGTAAATGTTCCAGCCACTGTCGGAAGGATCTTAAATTACTCATATTTTATTCTTCAATTGCATACGCATTCACGTCTTGAACACAAAAAAAAAAAATCTTTTGTGGCAGCTACAAATTATTTTGTCGGTATTTACACTGAAAAATTAATTTTGTGGTCATCACATAATCATTTTGTTGACACTGCTAAACTTGTGTGGCCACCACAATATTATTTTGAGGATACTACAAAATAGCTTTGCAGGGAAGGCTTCCTAACTTTTTTTTTTCAGTGCATATCATGAGCGTAAATTTTGGATATCCTATATGTTTCCAATTAGTGGTTTGTTGTGCAGTTCTGAGAGTCTTTACTATTTTCATATTTGTCATACACGAACATGAATATTCGTTGGTCAAGTTACACAGTCGATCGATTTTTTCACACGTACACAAACGTGTCACCCTTATTTACGCCACATGTGACACTAGTATTCATAATGAATCATATATTGTCAAGGCCACGCTTTTAAATATAACACTTCTGATAGGTAGCGAAAATTTAAAATCACCGTGTATTATCAGCGTCACTTTACAACATTACAGTAATAATTTTATTAAAACAGTCAATGCTACAAGCATAAAAATTTCAAGAAATTCGTACATAATTTGTTTAACCGGCGACGAAGTAGTAGTGGCAAAATAAAAGCTATGCGGATATAGTCAGGTTTTTATAATTAAATGCGCTTACTTAGTGACCAATAAGAAAATAACACAGTATAAATAAACTACAATATTTCAAGAAATTAATCAGGGAAAATAAATATATGCATTTTTTATTGAAGAAAATTAAGGATTTTACATTGTTTATTTGCTAAACAGTCAGTATTGCCCTTCACTATCTATTGACACTATAATAAAACATAACTTTTTGGTGATCATGATACGAACGTTTTTTCCTCTCAGGTAGATCTCAAATAAGTTGCTGGTAATTTAAAATTTTTAATGTGCCGCGTTATGCTAAATTCCTAATTACACAAATAAAATACGAGTTTGTGCTATCTGTAACTTCTAACATGACTAAACAGAGTCTAGCTATAAGATAATACAACTCACCTGCATCCTGAAACTTTGAAACTGCATTAGTGTAGTACTGCTCATACCTCGACGTTCCCACGCAGGAGGGCACTTCGGAGCTTTGATCTGCACACAAAACCCATTATGAGTTACAAATGACCAATTAACTACATGTTCATAATTTTTTTCTAGTAAAGAATAGATCACATATTAATGACCACTTTTAACCAAACCGCACTGCAGTTTTTAGATATCCGCTCTCGTTTAGGAATAAAGAATAAATATCGTTAAAGAGGTAGAAATTATGTGTCATTGACTTAACAATTCGTCTTGAGAAGAACCAACCCACGTCCAAAACTAAAACTGCCCAATGAGCAACACGTTATCGAAGAACGTACATCACTCTCATATGCAAGAGCTGATACACACCAAATCTCTCGCATTTTTCTCATGAATTTCATTTATTTCCGCTGTTTAACACTTGTAGGAGTGTTCTTTTGAAAATTTTTGTGTAAGAATTCCTATTTTTTCTAAATAATTCAAATTGTAAATATGAACTGCTATTATATTCATGGGTATTTTGATAATTTTTATGTAGGAAAATGCTCTCTGCCAGGCCAGCGAAAGGAGACAAATATGGACGTAAAGACATTTAACATTAATAAGGTGTCATGAATGTATATTTATTGTCTGTAATGTAATGGATTATTTATTATACTTATGTTTTGTGTGATATTAAATTAATATAGTTGTGTGAATGAATTGTAGTGTGTGTGAGCTTTTTCTGTGATAACATATTACACTGGCAAAATTACAGACCACTGATAAAACTAATCTACACAGAGAACACGTATTTGGAAATAGCAAAGAAAAAAAATAATTAAACTGAAAATGAATTTAGCGAAAATAGGTGCTATTCCCTACACTGTAAAGAAAATTAGTGAAATTTACCAGTAAGTACTGCTCTCAACCAGATACAGCAAAACATATTCACAGCACTCACAAAAGCTTAAAAATGAAATAAGAGTTGCAGAAACTGTAGTCAAAGTTATATTGAGGAAAAATCTGTAATTTAATCTTGCACGGCTATTACATTTAAATTTGCTCAGTCGGTAGAATTTAAGTCTCTATGAAATTATCTCAGACCTTTGGTTAGGCCTAGGTTCTCCTCAATTAATTACAAAAAATGTAGAAAAATTACTATATAACTTTGAACGTTATTAAATCTTGTTGGAGTCGAAATCAATAAAACTTGAGACGTGTACACTGAAGACAGTTCATAGAAGTTATAGTAAGGCTCGCAAGCGTCTGTCTTACGCGTCATCCCTCGTAGTCTTCAAGTTCACTCAGAAGCTAAATTAGAATTTATATTGTATTGCCTCTTCTGAAACTGGCCAACTTTTGGCGCGACTTCTTGGACCTAGGATCTGCTCCAATAGATCCCTAAAATTACGATGACGGTAGGGTCGGCGTCTCAGCAGAGAAGCCTGCCGCGGGACGACATGCCCTAGGTACTTTCCAAGAAGCAGTGACGCTAACTTAAAACTCGGTTGAGGCAAACGCAAAAGAGAAAATATCAAAATTTCTCTTACTTAGAGAAACTAAAAATTTAGTATAGTTACTGATCACAGTAACCAAGGTTTTCTGTAACTTCCGTGCGTCATAGCACACTGATAAATACATAAACACAAAACAATATTACATGAAATATTTAAAATTGAAAATATTATAATTTGACAGTTCTTTTACTGAAAATTATGACTTTCAATTAAATTTAGCATCAATCACAAAATAAATTAATTAAGTTCATCAAATAAATTAATTATATAAATTATGAATATTTAATTTTAAAAACAATTAATTAAAATTTAGGTGGACTACTGTAGACGTACCTGCTACAGTAAATGCAATAAACTAATTTAGACCAGTTTCTAAAAGTGATGTCTTTTAACCTCGATGCAAGCGTAGCAACGACGTAAATATACTCTGCCGCACCTGGTCGAACATCACACGTATGTTGCGTATCACGTCACATGCTGTCGCATATCCTGGATAACCAAGTAAGGTAAGTGGGCTTTACGTCTCGTCGACAGCTAGGTCATTAGATACGGTCACACACAACTTGGTACAATGACAGGAGCTGGGAGAGGAGTCGGCCTTGACCTTTGTTAAGGAACCATTCCAACTTTCACCTGGAGCGACTTCGGGAAACCATGACTGAAATCCGGGTGGCCGGAGCCGAGGATCGAACCCGGGTCCACCCGAATGCGAGTCCAACGTGTTGGCGTTGTGCCTGTGACTGCAAATGAAATTTCAGATAGCTCCATGAGAAATAATGACGTGAATTAAGATCTGGTGATCTCGCAGGCCATGGAATGTGATTTATCTGGCCAATACAGAGTCAATGTGGGCATCCAGATACCGTGGACAGCTAAGTTTACACGCGAGCGTGCTGTGGTCTGCAGAAATGACATATTCTGGACAATATGCAGGATATCCGGTAATTTGCAGATACGGCCAGCCAAGCGTATCTGATATGGATGTTAAGTAGAAAAATACTGTTTGGTAAAAAAAAGTCGTAATGCTTGTAGTTTATAACAAAACATTTATTAAAGGTCCAAAATATAGTGACATGGAAATGAAAGGTAAGGTAATTCGTGGATGCAGACTGCACAACATGAAACTGTGAATAAAACTAACAAGAAAAGACTTATTGGTAAAAAAATCGTCAGGCACTTTGTTATGATACATTTTTATGGTACTGCGAACAATGTACCCTACATTTCCGCTCACTGGTATTTTGTCTCTGGCTTGTAAACCAAGAGTATTTCTGCTTAGTTTTGGTCGCTAATTAACATGGTACAGTCCGTACCCGAGAATTACCTGACAACCCGTATACAGAACGTACATATTATGGGTGGCCAACATGTTTTTGCCTACCCATATATACTTTTGCTGGCCATGCGGACCATATTTTTCCTATATCAAAATGCCCTGTTTCTAGAATAATTTTTGCATTATTTTGCTGCATTATTTTGCTAAAAAAAATCTTGTACTTTGATGTTATGGCTGTACGCGCGTGTTTTCTAAGCTATGTTTACGTAGTAGTTACAAGAAGTTGGGTACTTAGAAGGAATGTACGTTTGTATTTTATTGAACGCACACGCACATCTATAAACCACATAAATTTCAGAATTCTCTGGCTAGCTC
>PNEQ01041212.1:33847-51205 GCA_003012365.1 Medauroidea extradentata
CCCCCCCCCCCCCCCCGGGTTCAGGACTTGATATTGTGTTTGTCCCTTCACCCTCATCCTTGCGGAAAACAATGGCGAACCACCGCTGTCTCATCCTAGCCTTATAATAACCCTGGGTATTCTTCCCTGAGGCTGTCAACTTACAAATAAATATGGAAACGGCGTAACTAAACATAAGTATAAAATAAAAAGTGTGAATCGTGAAAATCAAAGAAAGATCTGGAACGTTTTTCGTAAGATTGAAAGAATGTTGAAAGAAAATGGACTATAAACAGAGGATATTTAAAAAAACCTAATTTACGCAAAACTCAGAAAATTCAGACCAACAGGAAAAATAGGAGATATAACATGGAATAATAATTGCATTAATATGAAGATAAATAACATAGCGAGGTGGTGCAAAGTTAAGACTTTGGACTACCGTTCGGCCGATCCGGGTTCGATCTCGGTTCCGACTATCCTGATTTCGGTTTTTCAAGGATTGCCGAAACTTCTTAAGGCGAATGATATTTTTCTTTAGCATAGGCAATGGCCAACTCCTTTCCTAGTTCCTGTTCTTGTGTAAAATTTTGTGTAGGCGTTTCTAATGGCCTTGCTGACGACGAAATATAAAGCCCCGTGTGCCTCCTAATGTCTAATCCTTAATAAGCAAAAAGACCTGACTGATAATTTGAAGAAGTCAAGGAAAGAAAAATCATAAGAAAGACACTAGGACCAGCCAATTTAGATGTTGTACATATGAAGGTGACATAACCAGGAACTTTATAGCTACATATAAAAACTCACAGGCGTTGCCAGGAAGAGATGTCCTAACTATTATGGACATATCTCAAAAATGAACATCGGCCAGTTTACAAAATGACTTCTCACTTACTGGACCATACGGAACCCAAGATACCTTGGTTCATAGAAACAATTAAAGACCCTGAAGAATTTTAAATAATGCAAAATTGCATCAAAAACCTGACACATATTAGGAATATTATAGAAGTGAAGAGGTTTCAGGACAAACCAACTCCTAAAACGACAGGAGCCATTTGGACAGAGGAGAGGAAAGAACAACAAAGTCAAAGTGTGTTTTATGAGCAAACATCAAGGGTCGATTGTAGAGTCAAGTGAGGAAAATCTTAAGGTAAAGGTGAAACTAAGGAGAACTTGAGTAAAATCTGAGAATTATTCGTTTGCATTGCAAAGTCAGAAAATTGAGATATCCCAGTTAAGGTGAAGTGTTATCACAATATACGCGAGCAAAATAATTTCTCTTCATGCATCGATTTGCGAATGCAGCTAAAATGTATTTCTTTTTCATTTATTATGCAGAAAACTTACACGACGGTGATTTGATATTTTATATTTAGTGTTTCGCATACTGTAAAGCTGAAAAAAAAATGCAAAACAAAAATGATAAAAAATTAATCGTTGATTTTGTTTACGAAATGGTATCGTAACCATTTGTTTAAAACAAAAGTGACATTAAAAATACCGCTTTCATGCAAAAATGTACTACGAATATAAATTATGTTGTAAATGCCAGTGCAGTCATTCATTTACACCATGGTTATGTTCCTCCTCTAAAATATTACCAATAAATTAAAAACTAGGATGTTATTTTCCCCAACGTGGCATTCTAACCTCTATTTACGGCCGCCGTGATTAATTCGCAGCTTGTGAAAATCTTAAGTAAGGTCTGAGGACTTCTTAAGAAATTCTCAGTTTATCCTTAGATTTCACTCACTTTTCATCACTGCAATGAAAATTTCTCACAGTTCACTCGGAGAAGACTTAGATTTTTTCAATATGACTGTGCAATCGGCCCCAAATTCCGCTCCAAGTAACAAAGTTGAATGTCGTGGTCCTTTGTTGGCCAATTCGCAAATAAAAAAAAATATATTATGAATACAATTTTCTTAACGTAGGTTAGTGGTGTGACTCGCTCACTCACCCGCACAGGCTCCTGCACACGTCTCGCTGGCATGTCTCTCGCTTTAGGTGGCTCCTGCACTACGGGTTCTTCTTTCTTGGCGCCATGGAACTTACAGTGTTCGCAGTGCTTGCATCGCCCGTCCTCTGCCGACTTCTGTAACCAGGAACACAACAATCAACCACTGTCGGTGCCAGCTTCACATACGATATGATTCAGGAGGGAGTGTGTTAATTATACTTATGAAAAAGTAAGTCGAAGATGTGTTATCAGTTATTCCGCAAAGTGGGTCATAGTGGGTGCAAAATTACCTTTAACAATCGACTGTAAAATGTAATTTATTTTTAATGTGAAAAAACACAACACTCCAAAAAGTGCCAAAGCAATGAAATAACCAGTATTTTTATTTAAGAGTGAGAGATAGTCGCCATCTTGAATGTTTGTATTTAGTGTCATAACTTTTCTTCTGGGTAAAATTTTGGAATTTTAATCTAACTACGGAATAGAATATGTACATATTAAGGGAATTTTAAATATCACAAGTCTTTGTTTGCCGGTACTCGTTTTACAGATCGAATTGCAGTTAAGAAAATATGAAGAATTTTCTAACCGCAATTCGATCTGTAAAACCAGTAACGGCAAACAATGACTTATGATTTCCAAAATTCCCTTCATATGTATTCTATTCTGAAGTTAGGTTGAAGTTGTATAAATTAACCCAGAAGAAACGTTATGACTCAAAATACAACAATTCAAGATGACGATTATTTCTCACTCTTGAAGAAATGAATTTCTGAAGTAGATTTTCACGGTAGCGTTGCTCTCACTATAATTTACTTCAAGGAAAAATATACATATATATTTTTCGACTTATTTTTACAAAAGCTACTAAAAACTACTGAATCATTTCTGTATAACTGCCTCGAGAGCCGTAGCAGTATAGTGGTCAGACAACCAGCCACCCAACACAGCGACCCGGTTTCCATTCCTGCATGTGGGAAACGGGGTGGCTGTACAGTAGTCGTTGGATGGATGGTTTTCTCAGGGTGCTCTCGCTTCCACTCAACTTTGCATTCCGTAGTTGCTCCATACTCGCCTCATACGACTGTTGTCATCGTTATCCTCATCAACTTTATCACTATTTCCATACGCCTTATTTTGTTGTTTTTATTTTATTGTCTTTGTTTCGTGTCGTCTTTCTCCATAAGACTGTATTCCATCCCGGAATTAATTTGTGTTGTACTTTTGTTGGTATTCGTGTCGTATTTCTTCCTGGGATTGTCTGTATGTTTTATGTTAGTTGACTACTGCAACTAATGGCTTTTCTTTATTTACTTTTATTTTTAATGTCCTGTTTTCCTGCAACACGGCAGCATTCGTTTGCAATGGCGTTATGACAAAAAAAGCGTTTATTTTGTAATAGGCCCATCACTCTCGTCAGCGTTACAGGCCTAGCTGTTCAGCGCTGCTCAAAATATCTCCATTCTCTACATTCCTCCTCTGTTCTGCAACGTACCAACCAGCATAACAAATAACGGCAAGTCACGTTAATTTTCATTAAACCAGCTGTCCTAATATTACAAACTTGGGAAAAGCAGTAAACGATTTCGAGCAGTTGAACGAAAAACAAGTCATAACGCGCATATTTAACCTTGAAGGAAGCTAAGTAAGCCAAATCCTAAACATGCATTAAAACGGGCAATCATACAGGCTTTTCAACGGTGCCAAATAATTTTAAAATACCAATCGCCGTTTACACGGTGATTGTATTTAAACGGTAAATTACAGCATTCCCTGTTGATATAAACTTCCCGATTAATTTTGTAGCTGTCAAAAATAATACGTTATTATCAAAATAATGCCTGATATAAGTTCCTTAAAGGCTGAACTCAGTCTAAAGAATCTGAAATAGTTACTATGAAAATTCGTTTTACTGTTTAAAGGTGCCAAATCAAATTTTCCAGCATTTATATATTGTTTATTACGAGACGCTAAAGACACAAGTTACTTGTACAACATGATACGTTAGACCCAACAATTGTAAGTAGGAAGGATGGCTATCTGTTATGACGTAGCACATTTAATTAATTATCTTATTCTGTATACAACACAATTATTTATTTTTAAACCAAGGGTAAAGTTACATTTTTTATGACAATGTACTTTCGTCTAACTTTGTTGCCTCGTAAACGAACGCGCACTACGCAATATAAAGACGAAGTAATTGCTTTCTACGCTGCAAAGCTTAGTAAAGTAATAATGAGTTGCGTCATGTCCAATAACGCGCCTCATCTCCTCGAAGTAAGTTTGCAGCATGGTCTTTAATAACAATGGAAGCATAGTAACACGTCTAATCAATAGGCACTTCCTTGTTAGAGTTACTTTTAAATGTATTAAAACCTTGCTAACCAACGTTATCATAACTTTGTTTATTAGTTGGCATCTAACATTTCATTACTTCAAAGGTATAATTTTTACGACACTCCATAGTTGAATTCCTTTAATTATACTATACGAAACATATATAAACAAGATTAAATATAATCTACCAAGGAAATGTAGGAATACTTATCAAAATATTAATTCATGTAAAATTGAACATAAAACAATTAACACATCACATCAAATGGACTCTAAAAATTACTACATACAGCATGGGATACTTACCATACTTAAACTCGCGAAGAGAATAAATGTTGAGTACTGTTACAATATGTTCTTGAAACACCGGTAATTATATTTGGCTTTTTTCTCATAAAGGAAAGGAACGCCAACATTGATGTATGGGAAAAGATTTAACCATTTCTACTTTACTCCTGTACATCGGTACGTTAAGTTTACCACTCATTATTATTTCCAATGTAACAAAAAAATTGCATAGTAACTGACCACATGGAAGTTATGCTGTAGTCCGTTGAGTGCCGTTTTTTTTATATATTGTTTCAGTGCCATGAGGTACGATAGTTGTTAAGGATCTAGATATTTTTATTCATGGAGACTGCTTTGTGATAATTGTATACTTTTAAATATGTTTACGATTTTGATAAACCTCGGTCTGTACAGGCTTGTTTCTAAGGCTATATTTTGAAGTAAATACAAATTAAATGAATTTACTATAACCCCTTGCAGAGTTCAGTATTTCATACCTCAGTAACTTTAGTAACCTTTATTAAACAGTATAACCACTTGTAACCATACTCAACACTTCCCTGGCCTGATTTATTACTTTTAACTTGCAATTAAATTGATTCCTCAGATTGTGGATAAACAAAGACATTTCTGGTATTGCCAAAGAATATTTGTTTGTAGATCTTTCATATCACCGTGTTTCTTACTTCTGTCTTTTTTTTTTATTTCAATTCAATAGTGAAGGCATCCGAGCCACCAAAGTAAGGAACAGTGAAAAAACTCCAAAGTATAATATATTAAAACATTCAGTAGCTAAGCAAACAAAATGAAACCGAAGTAAGGTATTTAAGAATATGAATTGATGTATTAACTGACAAAATAAAAATGTGTTGTTAACAGTTCCTAACGTTTTGTACTATCAAATGTGGGATGGACTCTTCCTACATAGCACCATTTAATTGCTCTCAACGTGTGTCTTGAAAAGTATATACATTTTGAACTACAACTATAAGAGCTGCAAATACAACTATTACATTTAAAATCAAGGAACTTTTCAAATTTCCTCTCAGACGCAAACTCTTAGGTAGGTTGAAGCAGAAAGTAACACAATATTTTAGTGATAGGCTTTGGTTTAAGTGACAAGTCCAAACGCATTTATAATTTCGAATGACTAAATGTTTTAAAAAACTATCCAAATCAACGGTGGCTGACAAGAAGTCACCAAAACATAATTTTAATGCCTGGAACTTACCTTCTGATGACCGAATGCCGCCTCAAAATGCTGTAGCATATTTCCAGTATTCACATTTGTGGTGTTACCATTCACTTGTGTTCTGGATTGACTAAGCCCATATTCCTGTGCTTGAGTGAGCTTGAAATATGTTGACGAACTACTTGGTGAGCAAGGTTTCCTCGGCTCTATTTTTTCTTCTTTTTCTTTTTTCTCTTCTGGAGCCGGGTCACGTTTAATTGTCTCCTCTTTCCCTGATTTTGGTTCAGGAAAGTCATTTATCGGTGACACTTGGTCTTTAAACGTGCGTGTCTTGTGCTGTACGTCCATCGATATTTCGTTCATATGCGTAAGAGACACTTTAGTAGCAGCAGTAACTGGGCTCGTCGCGCCTTCTTTCGAGCTGATTCCCATGAACCCGGTCGTGCATATCTTGGAGGATGCTGTCATTTTAACACGCATTTGTTTCATCGTAGTCTCGCTATCCTGGGCACTTGACTGGCGTGTGGGTCTCATAATGCTTCTTACTTGACCAGCAGGAGGTCCGTTTGTAGGATGAAGGCCATTTCCAATGCTCGTAGGGACACAGTCTGCAGACGCTTCTGTAGAAGGTGCGGATGAATATGGAATAGCAGCAGCGTAATTTGGAGAAGCAGGAGGAGGACATGAAACATTTATGGGATCAGGGTAGTCGGCATTGAGCAGTATCCGCAAATCCAACTTTGGGTTTCGTCTGTCATTGTACGGTGGAACTGCATTGCCATTGTAACCAGGACCACAAAGTCCTGGATACTGAGGAGCAGCCTGTGGGAATGTCGGTGTACCACTCAGATGACTGGGACCATTCATATCTTGGCGAAATGGGGACGGCAGTCTTGAAATATCTATTTCTTCGAAACGCCCCAAGAGTAAAAGTTTCGAATACTGACGTCTATACTGTTGCTGCATTTGTTGTTGTTGTTGTTGTAGTGGTTGTGCCATGGGTAACTGTTGGCAAAGTCCATTTTGCTGCATCTTTGGTTTGTCCTTTGCAAAACCTGATGGATCACTGGTAGCTTTGAATAGTTTTCCTGGATAATCCTGTAAATATACAAACATATAATTTGAAACAAAATTTTCATTCAATCGTGTACTACAAGGATGAAAATTAATCAAGTTTACAATAACAATAATATATTTCAATATAACATATAATGCAAGTGTTTTCAACGTGAACCCCAAGTCATTGATTACTGGTTACTTTATATAACTTTGCTAGTTGCAGTAAGTTGGTCTAGTACCTCTTAGTCCTACAGAAATATTACACTTTGAAAATCCACTTTTTTAGTTTCATTGTTAAAATAATCTAAAATTTTATTTATAAAGTGCCTAATATTAGTTCTGTTATCAAAGAGTGCTTTACCATCGACAATATCATACATTTCGAAACTTTTTCAGTATGATTATAACAAACCAGTTACAAAAAGTTTCTATTTTATCATAAATGGCTACTCACTTATCTGAAGCATGTCACTTCAATTAAGAGATAATTTCCATGCCACACAAAATTGCAATAGTATCTCAGGAATTATCTGGAATTTAGAAATACCAGCAAAAACAGTGGTTGAGAACTTTTATCTTCTGAGTTCTAGCCTCGTCACTGGTCGCTTCTCTTCCCGAAGTTTTAGAAGACATTTCTGTCTCCATATTTAAGGGAAAAGTAACTGTTACCTTCTGAGCCTCTGAGAGGTCTTTCTCCCTTTATATACTATGAGCTGTGTGAGGGTGACCCTGAAATGCCATGGATTGCGATTCCTGTTAACTTACATATCATATAATTGCTTTCGGGAATAAGTAAAAATTTGTTCATAACAATTCCCATCAATGGAAAAAATGGATTCGCCTTCGATTCTGAGGTAATTACACTTTTCCGGCAAAAAGTATGGTTTTGTGCTACGGGATAGCGTTCTCTCTATGCTGGCGAGACACACACTACTGTGACATTTGCAACATACGGTAACTGGAAATTATCCACAGTACCTGATCACCACGGTGGCCGAATGGTCAGACCATTCGCCTCCCACGAAGCCGGATTTTCGCATGCAGGAATCGTGCCGGACGATGCCATTGGTAGACGGGTTTTTCTCGGGGATCTCCCGTTTCCCCCGCCACTTCATTCCGGCGCTGCTCCATACTCACCTCGTCACCCTTCACCGCCACTAAGACCTCGATGTTAAGCGTTGACCAAAATCTCTCACACTTGCTCACAACAATGATCAATACTAGTCTATGTTATGACTAGAGTATTAAGACGATGTATGAAAGAAACACAGTGCCATCAAAGTTGGTCCACTGTAGGTTGTACTCTGAAATGGTATGCGGATTTTCAGACTACCATACGTCATATTTTCTAACGATTCTCTAGCGAAGGGTGAGGTTAATTATTGTGTCCCACAAAAGTTAAAAAATTTATAGGAAGCCAAGCTGTAGTTATTTATGTATTTTTGTACTAAGCTATCAGCCAAATTTTTTGGTCGAATTAATTATTGAATTGTAAATTTGCACATTGAAATGTGGAGATTAACAGCGTTCCTATCCATAAGTTTACTACTTTATTCCTGAAAATATATATATAGTTTACAAAAGGATTTCTCAGCCCCACCTTGGGACAGGCATTTCACCTTATTAATAAAAAGGGCACATCGCATAACGGTTCCAATGGGTAAAATTAATATTCACAGATTTTCACCACCATTGTCATATTTACCATAATAATATATCATTAGTTGTCAATTATATTCAAATTACATCTCTACAGACCTCACAGATCTTAGCTGGCCTCTCTAACGGTTCCTCTGTGTGCAGGTCGAATGACGCGTCAAAGAAAGAATCGTCGAATAGTCTCTGCGCCAATTGCTTTATGGTAACATCGTCAATGTCATCGACAGTCGTATCCAGCTCCTGAACGTGTTTCTCCTCCTCAGAGATGACAGTCTCAGGACTCCAGACTTTGTTCAACAGCGGCTGAAGGACTCCACAGGCAAACACCATGTCATCCCGCAGGTCATCTTTGTACTTGCTCTCATGGAGCATGGTCTCAGTTGTCGCCTCATCCACGTCCTGCTTCAGCTTGTCAAGCGTGGAGCGCAGAATTTCTCGCAGGTCTCTCTCGATACACATTTCTTTGCGTACTCTCGGCATTCCCTTCGCTGCACACGAATGTAATAATAAGTCAATTCATTACACTTTTTATAGAAGCCACACTTTAAGTGAACTGTTTGAGAACTTAAGGGGCAAACGGAGATGAGACGTAAAATTCTAACCACATGCTCGAGAATTCCGAGCTGCACACTAGAGGTCTCAGAAAGAGGCCAGCCTAAAATCCGTCAATTTACTTAGTATGGTGTACACTGCTTAATACAAAAATTGCCTCATTCAAAGGAACCACAATGATGAAACTTCAGGTACACTTTCGTAACGTCACAGCACACGCAAATCATTCTTTCTTCTAGTAAATCGCATGGTATTTTGTACTCATACTAAAATAAGGATGCATTATTCAACTATTTCAATATGAATATCCGCAATAGAGATATATAGAGCTACGTTTCAATTTTCATCTAATCGTAAGACTCAATTACTCAGAAATGTATGTTAGCTGCATGGGTGCCACTGTTAATCGGGATACCACAGGAGTAATTAGAAAATGTCAATATTTACAGGATATCTTAGATGTAGACAGATTTGTACCTCTATGTAAGACCCACACATAAATATTGCTCCATCCATTAACAGTTATAAGTTAAATGCAATCTTTTGCAATCCAGACACGACGCTCTCCGTTTCCAAGAAGTCTGGGGAAAATGTAGACAAAAGATTGATTGCTCTATTATCGGCGAGTGTCAGTCATATTGTTCGTCCACTTTCTACTGCCATACAGAACACCAATTACTCATCTATGGTATGAATAAAACCAGCAGTTAATACGCGTTGTCATGATTGTATTGATTTTTATTATTTTATTTTTACCTATCAAATTGCCAAATTTCAAATTACTAGACCCAATGGTTAACAAATTACAGCCAACTATGCGTTTAATAGTATGTTTATAATAACCTATTGGGATGGAACGATATCAACAAGATATCTTGTTGCCAGCTGGTCAAATCACAATTATCTATCCCATTAGGAGGCCTCCATAGACTCAGCAGCTGTGGCACTCGCATCCCATCATTGCGATCCGGGTTTGATTCCCAGTGAAGTCGGTCCGAATTTTCACATATGAGTATCGTCTCGGATGACTCCGTTGGTCGGAGAGTTTCCTCAAGGATTCCCGTTTCCTACGTCTTTATTCCGGCGATGCTCCATACTCACCTCATGTCATCACTCATCATTGCTGAAAAACTCGCGGTTAACAACTCACCAAAATCTCTTTTCATCTTACAACTATAAACAAACTGCAAACTAACTGTGCTTATAAAAGGTGCTTAATGTGGATATGAATGCGCAGATATCAGCCAGAACTCACATAGTCTCTCTGACGTATTTCAACAATCAAGATTAACCAGTTCGCAAAAGGTCTGTTAAAAGTAGCTTTGGTTGTCATCCGTCGTTATGGAAATTGTATTCTGTTCTTTGCCAGCCAAATTTAAATCCTGTAAGTCCAGTTGTTTGAAAACTACTGCCAACTAGTATACCAAGAGGACAGCTATGTATGTTCAGAAAGTTAATAGTCGCATCGTATATGGACTGAACTCATGACCCATTACTCATTTTGACATATCTAATCCCATTGGGAAGAGCAAGAGTTCGGATGTATTTTTGGCCAGCACATTGTCTGAAGTATTGAACTGAATTGTATACCTGCCAAATTTAGGCCAGACATAACTTTCGAATAAAATGTTATACGGAAAGAATTGATATACTCTAAACAATACCGCGATGTATAACACATCCGCACCTAATTTCTAGAAGATATCTTCCAATACCCAATTTAAAAATCTCGGCAGGTCAAAAGTGGCTTCATACACACACAATACCGATTTAAATTGGGCCAGGATCCTAATATTTGTTCATATAACCTTCATTCACAATTTTCGTCACATTACGCTATTAAAATTAATTAGTTTTGACATTATTTGTGATTTTTGTTAGAAATTTCTTTACTTCAATGATAATACATGCTTAGGTGTGTTTCAATTAGCAGTAAATGTATTTTACGACTATAGATGGCCGCCATTGCATTATAAGTATAGTTGGCTGCGTACTGCTGAACTTTACCACGGTATTTGAGACGTGGTATGCTGGCAACCTTCAAGATCCGGCTATTACGTAGGCAACTATCGAGACTGCCATTTTATAAGCATTTATTAATGGTTTGCAAATGCCTTTATGAAAATATTTTGCGAACTTTTATGAACCGTTAGTACAAGAGATATTAAATTTTGAAGGAGAATCCGAAAAAACAAGTTTGTGGGAATCTTATTTTATAATTTTCCTCAACTTTTTTTATTATTGGTGCAGGCGAAATTTTTCCTGTTCCTTTTTTACTATATTTTTTTGCAAGATCGTTACAGTCATTGCAATATTTCATTAATTGTACGTCATAAAATATGTATAAATAATTTCAAAGTTCTTTATATGTATTTAAACGTGTTTGTTCCGTACACAGCTCCACAACGTTCAACAAATCTGCATCAACTTTGGAAATAAGTTCCAATGTCAAAGTACTGTGTAGATCAAATTGGGTTCCCTCTTTCTTTCTTCCTTCCTCCAAGCAAGGTAATGTTATTAAACATGGGATCGTTAAACATTTACCGTGTTTCTATAATTCACCACTTCCATCCACGCCCAACACTAATTTAATGCATTGATTGTTTATGTGATTTTACCGGCATTTTATAACATACTACAAGACAGTTACTACGCTGATAGCTAACAGTGCAATATTATTGATAAATAAAGCCGAAATTACGCTTCTTAGTAAAGATAGACACCATTTATAAGCTGCTGAAGACTAAGGGATCTTGCACTATATTCTCATGTGAATTATACCTATTTCGTAATTTTACATAAAAGGCTATCGTTTGCGAATCATTCAGGCTGGGGTGATAATATTTTGTACATAGGGATACTTTTGAAGAACAACATATTATGCTTAATTTTTGCCTGGCTGTGCAAAGAGGCTTCCACAACCGTCATTGGTGAACCATTCAAGTTGTGCCATGGTATATATTGGGTAGCGATTTTATACAAAGACCAGTAATGTCCTCGATCGAACTTTACACCTTTAGAGACATATATGATGAGCACAATTTCATATGAATTCTTTAATAAATCCCCTGTCTGAATCGTGTGTAGGCTAAAATTATATCTTAAATTCCATTGGGTGAAAGGGAACATAAAAACTGTGTGAACGTGTATCTCTCCTTTACAAGTCGTCTTATCGTTATTCTATTTGCAATAATGTACAGTGTGAAAAGTTCCACTTTCGTTTTCATTTTAATTATGTTTTTGCTGTGCTCTTGATTTTAGCTCTATTCTATACACATGAAAAGCAAAGAGAATTATTTTGGCTAGTGTTTACATAAAAAACACTTATAGAACTTTTTACTGAACATTATCTCTGAATGTTCTTCTGGTTGAGACAATGAAGCAGCACATATATCGACTGTATTCACTCCCTATATGTCACAGAACAGATTATTAATGTTATAATGCGATAAAATCATAGAGCTTAGTCTCTATGTAGCATTCATATGTGCTCATAAGGTCTCTCTTTGTTTTCAAAAACAGTTATCTGTGAATAGAAAATGGAGATTTCATTACTCCTCCATTTCGTTGATAAAATTGTATTTTTAAGGTATAATTTACACTTAAAAATATTCGTCTTCTCAGTCTTTGTTAATTTATACCTTATGAACTCTGTCGTTTATAAATGGGGCAATTTCTGTTTCAAGCAGTGTACTTTAAAAATTGAAATATAAGGAAATATTTGTAAGCATTTTCTTTGTACCAAAGTGCATTCACGACAAATGTTTGTTAACAATGTGGTGACTTTTTCTCCGTAAATGAACTTAAATGTAAATGAAAATTTCCCTCGCTATTGCCCCTTAAGTAATTCTGGAACAAACAATTGAATGTACGCTTGTAAATTACTAATCACCAATACTGACACCTCCAAAATACATAAATTTAATTGATTCGATTTTATTGCCTAGATTCCATTTACTCCAAACCAAAATTTAACGAAAATAAACGTGCATTCCGTTTGGACTGGGAAACTTTATTGGTTTTACCTGAAAATCGCGTGTAAAAAATAAGTACATTTTAAAATATTTGCTTGCAAACCATTCGAATTAAAATTGTTGAAATATCTGTTTCAGTAAGAACATTCAGAAAAATGTTGCTTGCAATTATCTGAACCATAATTTTGGACATATAAAATTATGTCACTGCGAAAGAATTTAGCTAAATCGCAACAATAAAAAAATCTGAAGAACAAAATAATTGGTAGACATAAATAGCTGTTGTCTACAAATATCTACATAACTTCACAAAATTCCGTAAATATAGTATTGTCGGAATTCCTTTTTATTTTTACGGAATTACAAGCATATATTACATGTTTCATGAAAACAGCTAATTTTGACGTCCCGGTTTTTTTTTCGGTTTAGTTTTTTTTTTCTGGGTTTGCAGCAACTTGAATAAATGTATTTGAAACGGCGAATGTCCAAAATAATAGTTCAGTTAGTCGGACCTTCACTGCCAAAACTCATTCAAGATCATACTGTTAACAAACTGAAAATATTTATGTGCATTAGAAATTCAATCCACGATACGTAAAACGAATTAATCCCACTTTCAACAACAAACGTAACGTACTGAATTCGAAATAGTTTTTTGATAATAAATAATTGATTAAATTCGTTTTCTTAAAGTAAAATGGAAAGAACTCAGGATTTTTAATTAAAGTGAGTTTGCATTCTCATACTGCATTAAAATTCAATATGTAAAACACCACTGGTAAACATCTAAAGTAAAATAATATACTGCAGTAACTACGACAAAACTTAAAACCTTAATACAGATGTAATATCCAGAACTATAATTCCAGTTTTCAATATGAGCATATAATATTTAGTTTATTTTACTTACATGACAATACATTTAACTTACAAATTGTGGAAAATAATACTTAAATTCTAACAAAATCTACTACATTCGTTAGTTATATGACCGTCAGTATGATGACGGAAAAACATCTTCATTCCTAGTAAAGTTTTTGCTAACTGTAGATGTTCAGGTACTTCTTGATAAATTATTATAAATGATTTCATCTAAAAAATATGAATACTTAAAAAAGTTGATTGCAAATGTCTGTCCTGGAATGTTTGTGAAGTAACAAATAGGTAACTTGCCCCTTTCTGTAATTCACTGTTTTACTTAGAATACAGCATAAAAAAGAAAAGGTTTTGACGCTTGTCTGTTTACTAACGTTCTAGATTTTGTCACTCTTAATAGCACTCTAGCTACCAAAGTTGCCGCTAGCTGTAACCAAAGTAGTGCTGTTTTATTTTAATATTTTTTTAAAAATATTATTGGTTCAGGAGCTCGCATAAATGCAGTTTATCTTGTCTGTGCATCTCTGGAGTTGTTAGAAAAATACTGGGGTTAGTCATATTATCAGCAAATTCGTTAATCGCTTTTCTTAAACAGTATTGATGATGTAGGATTACTAATGCGTTCTTAGCGTTAAAATTATCTTCAGAATATTGAAAAATATGTTGGTACTTTACTTAATTAAAAACTATTGCGTCAACACATAATTATGAGAAAATGTGTAAAATCTACGATCACTAAAACAAAGGTGTTTTGAATCGCACTCAATATGTTATGATGTAAATTTCCGTTTTTGAAAACTAAACAATTGCATGACATTGATGAATAAACATGTCTTATTAAGATTTACTCATGTGTGTTTTAAATTCATAATTCGATGATTAATTTGTTACGTAGGTTAACTTACACTATCGATGCCTTGGTTTGTAATTAGTTGGAAACACATAAACCACCAATACAGATATATTATTTTTCATTAGCATGAATATAGTTAGTCTCAAAACTAAAATTTTCTTAAATCAATTTAATTTGTTCAGTAACCACGATAGTAAGATAGTCTACATGTGTTTGTTAGATATTGAGGAGTAAGTATGTTTCTGAAAATATACGAATTTCTAACAATGCTGAAAACACATAACCACGTGTCTCTATTTATTTTCGAAACAGATCAAAATAAATATCCGCGTAACAATGCAATGTTCTTAAGAAAAATAGCTTCACTTTATTATGTTTTATTGCTCTTTTGAATGATTGAATTTAAAATTTCCATTAGCAAATTTCTTCCAGGCGATGTTTTTTGTTAACAAAAAATATATTTAAAAAAAATAAATATAATTACCTTGTTATTCCTCGTCACAATTTGAAACAGTCCGTTGTCACAAATATTAATGTAATGATATTAAGATGATCCAGTGTGACAATAATATCACGAATTAATCCCAGAACACTTCAGGGCGTTCCAAATTAAATTACTCGCTGTTTTAATACAAAATTTACCATTTTTCCTGTTTCTGCCGTGCATAAATTGCAATATTTTTGTCGCAGCGCACTGCGGCAATTTCTCGAACTAATGGCGTCAATAAGGGTATCAGCTGATGGAGCTAGTTCCAAGCCTCTTCTTCTTACTCTTCTTCTTACTCTTCTTCTTCTTATTATTATTATTATTATTATTATTATTATTATTATTATTCTTGGACAGTGAGATAGAACAAGGGTTATTTTATAACCGTTTTAAACATTTTCATCTATGGAGTATTTAAAAAGAAGCCTATTACTCCTTACATTTCAGATATATGGGAGATGAATATGTTTCATTCTACTCTGTTTTAACTTCAGTCAATGGCACGTCTGAAATACCGGCTTGCCATCTGTGGTTGATATTTGTCACAGCTAGCTAGAACAAGTGAAAGTTGTGGTTTCTTAGCGCTCACAGCCCCATCAATTTTTTACTTTGTAACACGGCAGCGAAACACTTACGTAGGCCCTACTTTATATTGTACAGTAGCAACTGTGTGCAACATTATGTTTATTTTTCGCTCATGTATGGAGAGTCGAAAAAAAAAACATAAGCAGTAAGTTAACGATTTAACGAATTAATATGCCAATGATATGTTTCCATGACTATTTTTGCTAAATTTAAATAATATATTCAACATGACAACGTGGTGAAGGAATGCGAGACTTAAAATTTAGAGCCTTGCTACCAGTTAAACACAAAACACTCGAAAAGAATATTTTTTGCCGAAAGTGGAAGTAGCAGCGAAAATGTAAGTTATTCGAACATTATCAAAACGTAAACAAAATATTGTTATCCCTCCAGTGTTATAAACTAAGAACAGCTCTAACGTCGAGAATTAATTCTGTGGTCTTTGTGGTAGTACCAACATGTAGCTTGGGGCAAAGTATGAGGAAAACGTTACAATTAAAACGTGTAGTGAATTTCGTATTTGCAGCACTTCTTAAGTAGTCTTTGTACGCTAATATAATTTTTGATACACCAGTTTTACTTGCAATTTTGTTGTAAGAAAACTGAAAACGAAAATGATAACGTAAACAAAAAAAAACGTATTCAAACAATATTTTGCACGAAATGGACACGAATTAATTTAAAGTGTCCACATACTACTTTTAGAGTGATTATTGAAAATAATTTACTGGCCGCTACATTGTGCCAAATATCGTTATTTCACACAAAGTGCCCAACAACAGTTGATTGAGATAATGGTATCACTTGACAACGTGGCAAGTATAGACGGTTCTGGATACAAGTGAGTACTCATCGTTCTGCGCGTAATGACTAACGACGGGAAGAGTCTTACCTCTCTGGACACGTCACTTGATGTTTACACGCGTGATAAATTGTGCAGTCGGTAGGAACCTAGGATATAGTTTGTTAAAAAGTTTTATTCATAGTATAGAACATGAATGTCGAATTCAGTTGATTTTATTTCAGTATTGTTGCATTTAAACGAGGAAATACACGGAACTACATTCGGCAATTTCCTGCCAACCGTACAACGTGTAAGGTAACTGCTGTTAATGTTAAGTTATATGGTGAAACGGCTGGTGATATTTTCCGGAGGTTAGTTATTTAGTGCTCACTTTATCCCGAATGAATGACCTACACTGAGAGAAAGAAATTGTTCACATAACAAAATATATTTGTTTGAGGAATATGTGTTTTACTGAAACATGCGATGTTTCACTTAAAAACGCCATGTTTACAAAAAACATACAAATTTTTTTACTGTAACCAGGTAATATGGTTCAACATATTTATTTCAGTTAAACAATATTTTGTTGGCATAACCAAGTCGCAGTTAGTTGTCTCAGTCTATATTTGTGGCAATAAACTGAATTTTCACTTGAAACATTCGTTGTTGTTTCTCTCAAACAAATGTAGTTTGGTTAGCGCAAACATTTGTGATCAAACATGTCATTCGGTTCTACCAAATATATACTTGTTTCGCCGTATACG
>PNEQ01041213.1:0-50999 GCA_003012365.1 Medauroidea extradentata
TGCCTCACCCTAGCCTCTATGTGCTCAAGTCTCTGAACTGGCGTGCAGTACTGGCTCGCCTGCGCATTGTGCCTCACCCTAGCCTCTATGTGCTCAAGTCTCTGAACTGGCGTGCAGTACTGGCTCGCCTGCGCATTGTGCCTCACCCTAGCCTCTATGTGCTCAAGTCTCTGAACTGGCGTGCAGTACTGGCTCGCCTCTGGTACTTTCAGCGATGACTTTGCATAGTTATGTCGTAATATTAAATACAAATACGTGTGTATGATACATAACATATTTTTAAAAAAATCTTCACCAAGATGTTCATTTCTGTAAAATAATGTCAAAAACACATTTTCATAATTCCCGGCCACAAGTAAATTAATTTAAACTCTCCGTGGAAGACTTAAATGCGCACACACACATGTGACTTTCTTGGCAAGCTGTTTCTAAGCAGACGTTCATGCACCTAAAGTGTTTGAACGAAGTAAAGTGAAGTGATTTGGGTCAGCGTTTAACAACCAGTGAGATATGACATGAGGTGAGTATGGATAAGCGCTGGAATGAAAGGAGGGGACATCGGAAGAACCCAGAGAAAACCCGTCAGCTACAATATTCCCATGTTCGTATGAGCTTACTGCTTGTCAGGCGACCACACTAAGGACTTTATCTTAACTACCTGCGTGTATGTCACGTATTTTTCTTGTTCTACGTTTTGTATTTAATAAGCCACTTTATACGCAGAATGTTACGCTATTTATTCGATATTTGTCAATTTTTCATAACACGGAGTCTATAAACCAACTAATGTTCACAAATTCAACGCGTGCGGGGGCCATTCATCGAGTGGTTATGGCAAATTCAGCTAAATACTAGTACATCAACTCGTATACTTCGCATAAACGCCAAATCATTTCGTGTGCGCAATTTATGGTGAGAGTACCCAAAAATTGGTATATTTGCCAAGACTTCCCAAATGATCTGTTTACTTGGTAATATTATCTGTACATAAATTATTTTGTAAGGTGGTTCCGTTCAGTTTTACTACATCGAAATAGTCAGTAATGTTTACAATGTAACCTGATGGAAGTGAAGGTCTCGATTCAAGCTACGATTTTATACCTTTGTTTAAATTATCATACGTTATATTTAACATTTTAGAGTATATGTTTTTTATCTTAGTATTACAGTGACGTTTATGTACTTTGTTTTTACTTACACTTTTATAATTATCAGAGACCGGAATATTTGGTGTATTTATTTGAGAAGACGTTAGATTTCAAAACTCCTGTACACGCTATATTAATTCTGCGATTGTGCACATTTACTTAAACTTTTCCTTGAGTACTGTGAACCAACTGTACACTTGCATGAAAACTACCACTGACTCCCGCGCTACCTTCTCATATGTACAACTTACTGGAGCAGCAGACAATATACTGTACATAGAACTGTGGAGTCAAGAAGGTAGGTTATTGAACTAGCGCCGAAGATTTCCGCCGATTTATTTTTACTATCGGACTTCATACAGTGACGATATAATAATAGACTATTGGTGGAAAATCTGCAGCAAAGTTCGGCACACGTCTCTGAGTTTCGCATGCAACCTATATTAATACAGTTTGAAGTACGGCAGCTATGTTTGAGGGCTTAGAAACAGTGATTTTTATTAGCATGGTGCCATAACAATGACATTCCGTTCTTGCGCTAAGTGCTTCTTCTTCTCGTACGTTGTCACAATGGACACACGTAGAATAGTTGCGTTAAAATACGTATTTACGAACATACTGTAACACATTAGAGCGTGTGGCAGGGGGCGGCCTTAAGGCTCGGCATCAGTCGACATATTGAATTATTTTATTTTTCGCTCGTTTGAAATTCTGAGAAGTAAAATGGGAAATTTGGTACTATAATATCAATTATATTTACCTTGTGTTACAATAAAAGCATCGCAGTTGAACTTTTAACGTACATTTAAGTCGTAATCAGTCGAGCAAATTAAGAATATAAAAAAATTGCTCTACTAATTACGACTTAAATATACGTTAAAAGTTCAACTGCGATGCTTTTATTGTAGCGCAAAGTAAATAAAATTGATATTATAGTAATAAATTTCACATTTTTCTTCTCAGAATTTCAAAAGAGCAAAAATTAAAATAATTCAATATGTCGACAAATGCCGAGCCTTAAGGAAATCATTTTTCGTGTTGATATTTAAAGACTAAAATG
This sequence comes from Medauroidea extradentata, assembly GCA_003012365.1. Lineage (NCBI taxonomy): Eukaryota > Metazoa > Arthropoda > Insecta > Phasmatodea > Phasmatidae > Medauroidea > Medauroidea extradentata. The sequence goes on from PNEQ01041213.1 coordinate 2,209, forward strand.
ATCTCAAGGAAATAATTTACCTTGAATAGCTGAGTTTCCTTCTGCATATCTACATTCCTGTTGTAGACTTACCAAAATTTAAAAGAACTCGGACTTGTGTTAAATTTTGCGAAAAGGAACCTCGGAGGGGAAAAACTCGCGGGTTTACTAATCTTTATACTTGCCTGTACAAGCAAAGCAGACAACAGTTGCTGAGTGGCTGCTCTCGGACACAGAGATACCACATGAATGGGCTTGAATTCAGTTGGTTCTTTATTGTCGGTCAGCGCTGACAGTTCGATTCATGTTTATCGATAGCCGATTGCGGAAGTGACACAAACGTAACGGTTGTTTGAAATTAAGCTTGTGTGCAAATAAAAACGCGAATTTTTTTGGTCCTTACCTATAACGGTCCGTTGATGAATCACGTACATAAGATGAAACACGTGTACACGTATAGGTGATGTCCAAGGGACGTGAGTACACTCTGGCATGCTGGAGCATTAGGAGACGGACGACATGACACGATGCCAACCTGCGGACCAATCATTATTCAGTGCACTACCGGCAGATGTTCGGGCAAGCCAATTATAGAGGAGGACACCCCGAAGTTAGAGTCCGCGAATGAATACTACAGAACGCTAGGGTTTTGGCCAATACCTGTTCAGCACCAACCACGTGTCTGCTGTCACTGGCCGTTTATTTGCGTCCACTATGGAAACGGTGACTAATCACAGAGTAGCTGATGATGTAGAAGAGAAACTGCAACACGTGGGAAGGGTGGCTGCAAGAGCGATCGATGTAGCAAGAAGTTATCGGACAATCAGTAGGGGTATGAACGTTTCGAGAAAAGAATTTCCCCCAGTTTGTTTCAGTGTCTTACATGCACATCTGCAGCTATGCTTCATGGTTATTGGCAGCGTGTATACGTGAAGTGACGTCTCTCATTTTACTGCGCCAATCACAGAAAGTTTACCTCAACACCATGCGTCTGTAATTTGCGGGTAGAACCTCAAGACACTTGAGAGTTACGAGTTAATGGACCGTAGCTTTTTTTTTACGTTTGAGGCACGGAAACGGGGAAGGCGATAAGTCTAATATAACACGTCTGTCAAGCACCTCATCGCCTCTAGGCGCAGAGGACTAAACTAGCGTGCAGTGTTTTCGTAGAAACTGTTTTTCAACGCGACTTTAAGCGATGACCCTATAACTTTATTTGTGGAAAGTATGTGGTAAAGTCCAATGCAGGTTTCCATGATTTTGTTGTAAGATTAGGGTTGATATTTTCTCGGCTACAGCAACGTGAAAAAGTCATTTTTAGCACTTTTGAGGAGCTTGATAATAATGTTTTTAATTTATTATCGGACTGCATTTTTAAAATCATAGGGATTTAATTTGACGTGTGCTTTCTTATCGTAGGTAAACGAAACGCATTATAGGCCGTTCGGAATAAAGTGAACACTAAATATTTAACCTTTGAAAAATATCCCTAGCCGTTACTGCATATAATTCAACATTATCTATAGTCACTTTACTGCTTGTATGGTTGGCAACGAAATAACACAACATAGTTCCGTGTTTATTCGCATTTAAACACAACAATAGTGAAACAAAATCAACCGACAGCGATATAATTGTATTTTATATAATTAATAAACTTATTTTTTTTATCAAACTATATATGTACCTATCGACTGAACAACTTATCTTACACGCGCAAACATAAAGTGACGTGTCCCAGGAGGTTAGATATTTCCCGTCGTTGCCGTTATACGCGGAAAGATACGAATTGGCTGGAAACAGAACTTTAGCAGGGCTTTTTCGAGTGCTCACTTTATTCCGAACCACCTATATAAACATTTGTAGTAACTATACATGAAAAACGACTTTCCGTATCATGCTACAGCACGTCTCACGCGCCAGGTCCATTAACTCTTGAAACACCCAATCGCTGACCATGAAGCAGAACTGCAGATGTGCACATAGGGGCACTGAAACAGACTGAGGCAAAATACTTTTCTTGAAAAGTTGATGGCCCTAACAATCAGCAACTTTGTCAGCAAGGAACGTTCGATAAAAAAAAAGTGTTTCCAGACAATTCGTGCAACGGAAAGAAACCTCTAGATCTGAAAATGCGTGATTGAGCATGATAAATTGACAAACATGCAGCCACCTGTCAATGTCGCCGAGAGGCCATAATTTATTCTGCCTTTCTCGATAGTTATTTCTTTGTTCGTAAACGAGAGCAGATATCAAGAAAATGTTGTACGGTTTTGTTAAGAAATGTTTTTACTGCGTAATCTAATTTTTCCTGTGCTCACGCCTTAAATATTTAAAGGCGAAGTGCAAGTACAAAGTGACATAGGCACCTACAAAACGTGAAAGCAGTACGACTAGAAATACTGAACAAACTTAAAGAATGTTAAAATTTCATTAACTTTGCTTTTATTACAAGCTGTTGCCCAGAACAAATATAAAAATATAGTGTTCATGCAACAATATTGATAACAAGACCTTTACTATCACAATGATAGAATGCATTTTAAAAAATGTCCGAATTGATTATACAAGACGTGCAATTCAAATTAATTAACTTGTTTAAATTAGTCAACTGGCGATTCATTAATTAAGATTAAGAATTTAACTCTCAAGTAATTTAATTTAAATTAAATATTCATAAAAACACATCTGACTAGACTGCACAGCAGTCGAGAATACTAGATCACTGTACAATATTGAGAGAACACTCATAAATCGAAAAACAAACTAAGATTAAAACTTCAGCATTATAATACCAATGCCGTTCCCAAGCAACAACACATTCAACATCTTTAACTTGCAATTCTAAAAATGAATTAATCCATTTAAGTTGAGATCGGCGTACAATTTGACCGACCAATAATCCAAGTGAAACAATCACAAAATACCACATACGTTCGTGTCAAAACACAACCTCGAACAACAACAGTTGTCCACAATTAAATCCACAACTTGACAATGATGAATGAATTCACAAGTGCGATGATATATAACAATATGACTCGCCGAAAGCATACAAGTTAAAGGTACATAAATCTTACAAAATTAATCTATTTGATATTTACGCAATGACTAGACGAAATATCATACATTCCATTAGTTTAAGTGGTCAGATTCCACATCAAAGTAATTACAATTAATATTTCTAAACAAGATGAAAATGCTCTCGTTCATTAAACGTAGAAACTATGTGTAACGCTCCATTCATCATTAGTAGCAAAGCTATGAACACACTAGTCCGAGTCGAAATCAAATAGTCTCCACAAGACTATCAATAAGCAAGACAAATCTACAAGCCTGTAAGGCACCAAATATGACCAACACGGGCATTACAAGAATCAAAACGCATATGCAAATTTACAAGGATCGGTCGACCAAAACCTGACGAATACTGAGCATTTTAAAAACACACCAAAATTTTAAACCAAAAACGGAATTGTCGACACGCGGCTACCAAAATGTAAATTTAGAAAAAACGAAACTTCCAAATATTTAAAAATCAAACACAAGACGACAGCCGCTGTGCCGTGAAGGGGAACAAGTTCCCAGAAGTTAAAAAACGACTATGGAGCTATCACACTTACATTTAAACAGTACCTGTCCCAGAACAAGAGTAAAAACATGAGCTCACACGAGCGCGCACCTAGACTTGGCCAAAGTCTATGACGTATATGCATGCGCAAAAAAGGGTGAAGGGGAGGCATAGAGAATCTACAGGGGTGAATGAGAACAAATAGATCGCGATCCGAGCCGATGAAAGTTCCAATTAAGCCCGCCCCGCGCCGCCGTCGCCCCACTGGCACTAAATATGGTGCACCTGGACAAAAATTGAATGTGTATGGTTAATTTATTCATTAATGACAATTTCCTTAATTGGATAATTAGCTGATACAACTTTATATTTTGTGTTGAAAAATAGTTATCATGGAATAAATGGTTTTTAACAAAACTGTTCGACAGTTTTTCGATATCTGCTCTCATTTAGGATTTAAAAAATAACTACCGTAAAAGCAGTAAGTGATGGATCATGGCCATAGTTAAGATTATCAGCAAATCGTTCACCGCGCATAACTGATGTCTGCCTAGAAATAGAATTCAAAGAAGGTGTGTACTCATTTCAGGTTTATTGCCACTTTTTAAATCATATTTTCTACGGTCCGAAAATTGCGAAAATGGGTGTTTTTTGCGGTCCTTTTTAGGTATAAAAATATTTGCGCAGAATTTTATATATATATATATATATATATATATATATATATATATATATATGTGTGTGTGTGTGTGTGTGTGTGTGTGTGTGTGTGTGTGTGTGTGTGTGTATGTACAGTACCACCAGAGGAAATGAGTAACAAAACTCTCCTTTTCCAACGTAGATCGTTTTGAATAAATTAAGAAAAACACGCTGCAAGAATATAAATACATGAATTGTAACAAACATATGTATTGGTCATTGATAAAAGTGTTCTTAAACTTATTCTTCAAGGAAATACAAATCATTCAATTAGATACTCAGTTATTAACAAAAATGTGTGGGAGAAAGAGAGTTTTGTTGACAACTATATAACTATATAAAATAGTAAGTTGAATAGGACAGTTTTGATTCCAATTATACGAGAGTATACATGGCAGATGTTGTAAAAGGATAGTTATGGTGCACATATTTGAAACCTGTAAAGGATAGTTTTGTTGCACATATTTTGCGTGAAAAGGGTAGTTCTGTAGCCAACTTCACTTTTGTAATGGCTTTTAGTCCAGTAAAAGGAATTTCTGCTGCATACTATTTTCACAGTCCATGCAGATGTGTAAACTCAACAATACTTCACTGCTAACTTTTTTTTTTTTTTTTTTTTTGGAAAAGGAGAGTTTTGTTGCTCACCTCCTCATGAAGTACTGAAATGGTAGGGTTAGCACTGAATGTCTCAAAGCAGCGAGTTGTAGGCGTGAAGACTGCTCACCAGTTCAGTGGCTTGTGCTCTAGAGGTTAGAGGAGGGTGTGTTGCCCGTGCTTGGTCGTCCTTACAGCTTCCGCACATCTAGGTGTCGAACGCATAAAACACGCCCATCTAGGTGACCACCTTCTACCATAGACTAGGTAACTCAATGTTCGTAGGTTAGCAATTGAGGACTTAACATTCATAAGGGGCCAAAAGGTAAGTTTCGAGATAATGACGAAAACAGTATATTGCGACAAACAAATGAACAAGGAATTATCCAAATATGTTCACATATTTTTTACAATATGAAAGTAGTAAATAGAAGCAATCAAACAGTAATTAATACAAAACACTTATGAACATCAATATATATGTTTTCAATGGACTAGAATGCGTTGATGTTACTCCAACCATATAATTGTGCTGATGTACAGCACGCATGATATTACTAGGAGATAGCACTTCAGGTATGTCTTCGACCTAATGTTTTGACACCATTCTCTGTACCTAACACATTTTTGTCGAAAATGGTACCTAGCCCCTTTTGAATGTTAAGTCCTCAATTCCCGTCACTTGGAGCTCTGGTATTGGTAGGGTAAACTTTATGCTAACGCTTATGTAGATAACCTCCTTCTTTGCAACGCTTGGTTTTGCTCCTGAATTCTCTCCATAAGCGCCTAAATTAAGTTCTCACTACATATACCAGCACAACTAACAGCAGAAATTGTGACTTGCCGAACTCGTTCATAATAAACTGGATGATCCTATCATGTAGTGGTCTTAACCTCAATTCTGTCATGGACAATTATTTCTGCACCAGACTAGTTCTTCGCAGGCGACTTAAATAATCCCGTCAATCATTTTGTTCAAGATAACAGAAGTGTTCCACGCTAGGAATTTTTAACGTCCGGTGTTGTACGCAGTGAATAGTCAGTGACCAATATAACCAGTTCCTTGTCATGTACACATATAATCTATTATGAATTTATTATAATCTAGCGACCCGAGTAGCAATATTTATCTATAGCCAAGAATTGAAGTCTATACATTGACATGCTGCACACTTCCAAGTCTCGAACCTACTTAATGAATTAATGATTATTGATTTATTAGTTTGAAGGGAACAAAATTGAAAAAAAAATAATATATATATGTTTATTTTTATTGCTACCAAACTTCACAGGATCACCCACTGGGCAAATCTGAAGATTGTCTGAAAATTTCATCGAAATCGCTCCAACCGCTTTGGAGTCCATAGGGAACATACACACACTCGTCGATTAGAAAAACACTTCTAGGTATTCGCTTCAGCTTCCTGACACTGATACTTTGGAAAGTCATTTTGTTTCTCTCTTAGGGTAGGTTTTATGCCCTAACCTCGGGGACCTTCCCTATCTGCTTTTTTTCCCCTCATGCTGTGGTTTATTTAAGAGATTTCTTACTGTATAAAAAAAAGAAAATGGTGTCAACATCATTGCGATAGTAGTGGACTCAATTAGCTCTAGAGTCTTTACGTAAGAATTCCTCGTGTCATTGGATTCGTCGTGAAATATTATCCACTTGATGGATTCTAGTTTCTGTCCAATTTTATTGGCATTTTTGTTTCATATTTTGTGTATTGCATTGTCGTTCATTACATTGGGCATTGTTAGTTGGAGATCTTTATGCTCTAGTGCTTGTTCAAGCGATTCTTTCCTGAATGTATAAGCAGTCAATGATTATGTGTTCTACATTGTCAACTCCGCCAGATTTCGTCTGGTTATGTTCGACTATATTACCATGGCCTTTGTCTAGTTGGGTTCAATTCAACTCAAAGAATTCGTTATCCAAACGCAACTTGATGTCAGTGGTGAAGTCGGCATCCATCTACTTTTTTTGTTGATCCTCTGTTTTTTGCGATGTATTGTCATTCTATTCCTTTTCCCTATAATTGTTAGATCGCGGAGTATCTATCTCTCCACTATGACGACCCTCTTCTCCTAAGCAAGCTTTACGGCCTGAATGCCAGCTATACCTCCATCTGCCTATGCTCCACTCTTGCTTGCAAAAAGTAATGCAGCACGTGGTGTTGAATAAAAGATCCATGGGAAGTTGTCAGACTGATTGTATATTTGCAGTAATACCTGTAATGCCTCAGTCTAGATAGTGTTATTCGACTTTGTAACTGCCAGCATGGGCAGTATGTTGAGCTTTCATGTGTCGCCTCTTAATGTGTGCTTGGTCGATTCTGTGCAGCTTCTTTTGTCACGATTACAACAATCAAACCTCGTATAATTTCTTAATGGTTGGAAGGTTTAAACCCCACTAAGTGTTTCCAATTGCTTTCAATTTATGTAGGACTAGTACAGAGTTTTTACTAATGCTGTCCACACGATGGGAAAAGCTCAATGTTTTCTATTTAAAAGAAAAACATTTTCTGTACAAATTGTACTGACTGCCCCTTACATCTATAACAGTGTTCTCTTGACCCTTCCTTTGAGCATCGTTGCCTTGGTTAAAGCTCGGAAAATTGTAACTTGGCCTATTCGGAGCAACGCACTAGTTTGGACATTACATCTTGAATTATTCGGTCAGGTTCTTTCCGTGACTGTTATTTAATATTTGGACCAAGCCATCGCCTGCATATCCGAAGGTATGGATACCTTCACGGAATTAGCTTTCTAGTAATTCGTCAAATACAATGTTTCACTGAATTTGTTCGAGAACGTATCCCTAAGGACAACCTTTTGTTATAAATGTTTCTACTCGTACAGTGTTGGTTATATACAAGCTGAGTCTGTCTACAGTGCATGCCAGGACGACTCGGTAAATATTTCTTGGACAACCTTCAGTTTTGAAACCTCCATATTAGCTCAGGCCATCGGGGATTGGCAAAGGCATCGATGTTGTCAAGAAACAGAGCAACAATGTCATTGTCTCCGCTTATATTTAATATTTGCATGATATCTACCAAACCAGTGTCAGTTCCGATGCCTTTGTAGAAATACTGCTGCTGTGGGTGCAGTTCACCTTAAACTATAAGTGCATGTAAAAGGATATTGTTAATAGGTATTTTATATATTCGTCCCAACACTGGTAGAAGTGTTAATGGTCTAAACGAGGCCGCATCTCGTGGATCTTTGCCATGGTTTTACATATGATCTTGAGTTTCCCCCGTTCCAACACTAGTGGTAATCTTCCTATTTCTAGGAGCGAGTTATATATCTCCAGAAGAGTGTCACCAATTCTCGAAAAGCACTTCATAACAATTTCTGCCGTGATGCCATCTTCCCCCAAAGCCTTATTGTTCTTCATGAGCGTCTTCAGATCTTCTAGTATGAACTTTGGTACATCAGGTGTTCCAGGGGTTTCGTTTATCAGAGTACATTTAAGGGCATGCTGTACATCAACTTTATATACAGAGTAGTCCGATAACCCACTTTTGAGAAGGATATGTGGGCTTTCTTCTAGATATAGCAGCTGTACTCTTAGTACCCATAATTTCTCCAGCAGTGGTTTTGTAGACAATTCTGTAAATTTCAGTGTTTCCCTTCTCGAATACATGATTTGCCCACACTTATTTCTTTTTGTAGCGTATCTTGTAGAAGTATGGCTGTTTCATGGTTTTGTATTCTCCAACTAGGTTGGTCGTTTCCTCTTTTCGTGCTTGCTGATGCCTTCTCCTGATTTGTCTGGATTTTGCGGAGGGTCTCCAACGTTTTGCCCCATCACGATACATTTTCAGCACTCTTCTTTGACGTGACTTGGCGTTCTCTTACACATTTCCGAACTTGTCACCTGAATTTCTCTCACTTTGCACGTGATGTCATTGTCGGATGGAGCAGTAGCGGCTCGTGAGTTGTTGCCAGGTAGGGCTGCAGTTGCCAAGAGTTGTACAGGGTTGTGCGCTGGTTCACTCTACAACCACTGACACGCTGATGTGCAGGTGCCCCTTACTGCTGAGTGGTCACAACAGATCTAATTGCCGGCAAATATTTCATGGTCGTTGGTCTATGGTGCGTTCATCAAGAGTGTACAGTTCCGACTATCTGCAGCCCCACCTGGCAACAATCCACGAGCCACCACTGGGCTGGAGCATAGATATTCTTGGCTAAGTTGCCAAGGAGAACTTTGCCAAACTTTGTCCAAAGTCTCCCTAAGCAGACAATAACACCGAGTTGTAAGTGGAGTCATCAGACTGGTAGGTACACGTGAATCACCAGCAAATAATGTGACGAGAAACAAGGAACGAATTCGCAGACACCAGTAATATAAATATATTCTTGTCAGTTGATCCATGCAGGTGTGTAAATGCCGTGAGCTCATGGTGTATAGTCCGGTCTTGTACCTAGGGACATGTAAATTTCGCGTTAATAGTCTAGAATCCACTGGCCTATACTCACCCCAACACAATCTGGGACGTAATTGCCTCTGTGCTTCCATATTTTGTGTGCTTGTATTTCAGGATAGCAAGCATTTTACAGCTGTCCTTATATAATTTGTCGAAAAAGTCCTTCACACAAACTGTCGGACAACAGCAGAAGTGAAAAGATCACACATGCAGTCCATTCTAATTTTAAGATAATAATGCAAAATGTACATGCATATAATAATGCTTTAAACGCTATGACGACGCTTCGCCGCTGACTACTTACGTGACCACTGCACTGTGTGATACTAGTTGCTCAGTCCATTACTCTGCGCAGGTTTGCCCTCTCACTTCATGCCGGCCAGCCGACTTCATCGCTACACCAAGTCCTGTCGCCAGCGCTCTCAGATTCGTTCTATGTGCTAATGGCGCGCTTCTCGCTCAACGCTTCATGTCCCGAGGGTCGACCCTCCCCTCCGCTTTCCCCTGCAACCCCTGTGGCACTCCTGACACTCTGTCACGAGGCACTTTAACGCAGGCTGACAGCGCAGTTAACTTTCTTTCCGCCATTTTTTTATTTTTCATCTCTTTTGCTCTCCAACGGGCGTATTTTCCTTTCCGACCGCGCGCTCTCTCCACGGTCGCGCCATTAAATTAAAATGTAAGAAGGAAGGACTAGTGTTGGGATGTGGGAGTTTGTCTCCATAGGGAGAGATGAAGTGTCAGGCTTGGATGTTCGTCGCACCAACCCCCTGGACAATCTACGGGGGTGGAGATGCTCTGCCCCATGACGGCGATGCTGGAAAGAGAGGGGGGGTGGAAATGGGAAGGGTTCGACACTAGTGCCGTCGCTTATGGACCTCGCCATCTGTGTGCTAATGAGGGTCGCGGAACAAGTGTTCGCGCCAGAGAGACTGGGAGGGCGGCAGTTCCTAAACAAAAGTCCTCGGTGATTCTCATTTTAATTTTATGATTACGTGTGTGTGAGAGAGAGAGACAGAGAGAGAGGTAGGGTGGGTTAGGGGTTAGAAAGAGAAGGGGGTGGGTTTAAACGCCTCCAGGCTTCGTCATCTCCCGGAGTTGTCCTCTGCCCGGCCATTACTAAACTCTGCTCCGGGTGTTTTTTTCTCGAATTCATTTGCTCGTGCCTCGCAGTTATTTGTTAAATTGGAGCAGAGCTTACACTGCGCGCGGCCGCGAGGGCTACTGGGTCAATAATGAAACCCGAGATGAGGAGTAGCGGTGATGAATAAAGAGGACTTTGCAGCCCTGCCTCCGGGTTGATCTCTCTCCTGTGGCAATTAACCGCACTAATTGTGTGTTCACGTCGAGATTTTTTTACCCTCCCTCTTGTAGCTCGAGTCCTGGAACCGGGATAAAGAATTTGTTTCGCGGTGATTTTATCGCCGTAAGGCGAAATTACTCTGCCAATTTTGAGGTTACTTTGTACCACATTTTTTTTGTTTGCAGAATCTCAAAATGTTGGAGTCTTCATCATTCACAGCTTTAATAATAAATAGTACTTTAGAGTAACGTGTTACCTTGGAATTCTCACTTGGAATTAAAGTAATCTGGTGGTGCAAAGTTACCCATGGAGGTGTAAAGTAACCTCACCTTTCGGTACTTAAGATGCTGACCAAGATAACAGAGTTAAAGCATGGTTTAGATGATATTATTTTATATAACGGAATATTGCAAGAATCCTCAGTGCGAACATGTACTCTGTATCTTAGTACACTAAGGAAAGTTTTGCTACAGCCACTGATTTTTTGAAAACTATTTTTCAGCAACTTGTCTTGATGTCTTACATACACATCTGCAGCTCTGTTTCGTGGTCAGTGATCGGATGTTATTAACTCCCGTGTAATGGAGCAATATCTACAAATCACAGACGTGTGGTGTCGCAGTAACATTATTCTCTTTGTCACAATCGAAAGTGCGACGCCTCTGCACAACGCACATGCTGTCAATGGCCAAAGAACAGAGGTGTAGATGCGTAAGTAAGGAATTGAAAGAAGTTGGTCAAAAATTCTTCCTCCAAATATTATTGGCTGTAAATATTGTTCTTGAAATAATATTTATATTAAGGGGAGACCATTACGGTTTGAATTTCGGCACAATGTTTTGCAATGTTCATAACTGTATATGAAACATTCTGTAAAATAATTTTAATGGGTTCTACCATAGCTGTCTTAAGTAGAAGGCAACGGCCTTAGATCTGGCAACCCTGCCAGGAAGGGTCATTTTAACACTTCTTTTGTCTCATCAACGGCTGTGGCTTCATGGCTTCCCCTGATTCGCCTATATGTAGGGCACAATAACGAATCAAGCAAAGCCATTGCTGGAGAGCTAAAAGAAGTGTTAAAATGACCCTTCCTGGCAGGGTTGCCAGATCTAAGACCGCGGCCTTCTACTAAAGACGGCTATGATTCTGCGTCTCATCGACAGCGATGTCATTAGTGACGGTTATACACAACTGCACACAAGTACCATAAATGGGAGGTAAATTGGCCATGGCCTTTGTAGAATAATCATCCCGTCATTCGCTTGGCGCGATTTCGGGAAACTATGGACAACCGAAATCAGGATGGCCGTAGCCTAGAATCGTACCCGGATCCTTACGGTTGTGATATCAGTTTTACCGTTACGTCTCCTTGCTCTATGTACTCTGTAGAAGTAACGATTAGATTGAGACGCTTCCGTGTCCCTAACGAAAGGGTGACGTTACGTTTGCCTCACCCTATACATATAACATAACTCTCCTAACCATCCTAGGTCAATCCGGGACAGGTAGCCCCTCATACAGTCTAAGTATACTTTGGAGGAGTTCGCCAACACAAAGATACACAAAGATAATATAAAATACTTTAATACGGGCGCTAACTTGAACACAGCAACTGGGGCATACTTCATGAGTACACAATATTGCTTTCTGAGTCTGGTACGTCACCAAACTCTATACAATGACGTGTCAGCCTCAGCAGCATTGCAAATACAGTTTACAGGCTAGACGCATCTGCCTGACGGAGACCTGGCAGGGCGTGATATTTGCGGAGCACTTTAATTTCTGGTGAATAATACAGCGACTTAACGAACCTGTTCATCGCCTACCTGGTACATTTTTGCCGGCGTGCCACATCAGCTGACGGCCCGCGAGCTGACGGGCGCCCTAGCTCAGAGCCGGCCACATTCCCCAGTTCGACCGCCTCGCAGCTGCGGCGTCGTCCGTGGCCGCCTCTTGCGGACCTCGTCGAGAGAAGAACGCACAGCTCCGATGCGTCTCGACAGCAACTCGGCCCTTCCAACCTAGGTCCCAAGGCCCCTCCTATTGCGAAGAACAGCACGTAATCGTCCTTGAAGGTTTTCACAGCTTGAAACTAGCTTGCTCAATATCAGCAGCAGTGACCAAACATATAACAGCTGCCCCGATTTAATTCCAACCAAATGTTCGTAGATTCCTCTGTCATACGTCAGACTACACGTAGACACGTCGATTGAAACGAACAGAGCAAGCATAGGTTAACCTCTGACGTCACGAGTATCGCCGATCGCCTGGCTCGCTTCTAGCCTTCCAAATACTAACTAGCCGGCGCCTCAGCATACACACGCGCCCCCCTTCCCCTCTCCAACACCGCTAGCCTGCCTCGCCAGCGCTCCATGCGGCTAATGCGTAAAACAGCTTTAAAATCAATCAAATATGCAATCAATACAACATAGATATGCGCTTACAAGTCCAGTACAAATTACAATATAAAAGTATAAACATACATATTTTAGAGGTTCCGGAACCCATATTTAAGACACGCATGCAAAGCACTTATTTTACTATACCAAACTATAATGCCGAGACGCGAGGCGTCTCAAGATTAAAAAAAAATACATTCTGTAGAAGAAACAGAATTCTCAGTTGCCGGAACAATCCTATTCGTAGCAGTAATCAGTTTGCGATAATTTGTTTTAACGTAAATTGTAGTTTCTATTATACATTAATACTTATTTCTCATTGAAGCTTCCTTCCTGCACCTTATGTGAATGACACAGTTAGGCATCAGGAGTAGGAACCAGAAGTTTTCGAAGACATATTTTTTCCCCACTTTGTTTTAGTTCCTTACGTGCACACATGCATTTCTACTTCATGCTTATTGGCTGTCTGCATTTGTGCATTTGATTGAGCCAATCAGAACAAAGTTAACTGCGAAACCGCACGTCTGTGACTTGCAGATATAATTAAAAAAACTATGGGTGGGGACTGCTGATTTTAGCGAAAATAGTTTTGCCACACTTTGTTTCAGAGACTCGCGTGCACATCTGCAATTCTGCTTCATGGTTATGGCCAGCGTGTCTATTTGAAGAGTCGTATCTCATTTGACTGAGCCAATTACAATAACGTTCCTGCAAACAACACACGTCTGTGATTTTCCGGAATAATCCCAAGTCTTATGACTAGAGCCCGGTAGTTTTCGCGAAAAGATTTTTGCCCCACTTTGTTTCAGTGTCTTACGTGCACACCTGCAGCTCAACTTCATGGCTATTGACCGATTGTTTTTGTGCAGAGTCGTAATTTATTTGACTGTGCCAATCAGTACACGGATAGCTGTCACACATCATGTCTGTGATTTGCGGGTTTAACCTCCACACGCTGGGTGTTACGGCATCCAATCACTGACCACATAGCAGAGATGCAGGTGCGCACGTAAGGCACTGAAACAAAGTGCTGCAAAATTCTTTTCGCGAAAATTAACGGGCTCTACTTATGACAGTTAAAATATCCAATCGCTGATCACGAAGCAGAACAGCAGATGTGCACGTAAGACACGGAAACAAAATGAGGCAAAATTATTTTCGCGAACAGCAAGGGTCCCCTAGTGATTAGTAGGAATTGCTGATTGTCGCGTGAAGAGTTTTCTCCCAGTTTGTTACAGTGCCTTACACCGGTAGTTCTGCTTCGTGGTTACCGGGCAGCGTGCCTTTATGAAGATACCACTCGCATTGCACTGAGCCAATCACAGTCAGATTACTGCAACACCACAGTCTATGATCTGCGGGTAGAACCCCACGACTCGTGAGAATTTTAAACGTCCAATCACTGACCTTGAAGCAGAGCGCGGAAGTTTTCGCGGATAGATTTTGGCACAACACCTGCTGCCCTGCTGTGTGGTCTGTGATTAGATGTTTATAACTCTCGGAGCGTTGGGGATCTACCCGCATATCATAGACGTTTGGTGTCCCTGCCACCTTGTTCTTATTGGTAGTCAATAAGTGACGCCTCCACAGGAAGACAAGCTGCCAATAATCGCGTAGCAGAGCTGCACAAGTCCACATAAGACATTTAAACGAAGTGTGGCATAATTATTTTCGTGAAAAACAGGGGTCCCTACAAATGTGGGCCAACCATTGATTTAATTGGCTGGTGGTGCTTATACAAAGTCGTTTACCTTTTTGACTGCATTGCAGGAGATTGGACAACCTAGCTCAGAGTTATAAGACAGACTTGAAATAATATTCGAGTATAGTTACCTGGCACTGAATACAAAATAAAGTGCATTCGCTTCACAAAAGGAAGACATTTTTCTAATAAAAGTAGTATACTAAATATTTTTCTCTCATATGCATCAATCATACTAAAATACTATACACTGAAATATTTCTATATTTAATAAGATTTCAGTGTTGTTGAGAATTCCGTTAAATAACGAACTACTTTTAAGGTTCAATGAACTGAACACATACACATTTACAAGTTTAAATAAAATGTAAAAATTTGCTTGTAACTTTGACTCGAATGCCTAAGTTTACAGTAGAAACTAAAAAAGAATGTATGTATGGTAGGTCAAACATATTTATGTAATACATCCTTCTGGTACAAAGCCCGACGTTTTAAGCGTCACAAAAAAAAGTTCGGCCGGACGCAGAGAAATACTTACAAATTATGACATTTACTCCTCTTGCCAGACTCGTGTGCCTGGTTACTAGGGACCCCTATTTATCGCGAAAAGAATTTTGCCCCACTTTGTTTCGGTGCCTCACGTGCACATCTGCAGTTCTACTTCACGGTCAGTGATTGCATATTTTAAATCTCACAAACCCTTGGTATTCTACCGGCAAATCACAGCCGTGTGGTGTTGCAGGAACGTTATTGTAATTGACTCAGTCAAATGAGATACGGCTCTTCACATAAACACACTGCCAATAACCATAAAGCATGGCTACAGATGTGAACGT
The DNA here is from genome assembly GCA_003012365.1 of Medauroidea extradentata. Classification (NCBI taxonomy): domain Eukaryota; kingdom Metazoa; phylum Arthropoda; class Insecta; order Phasmatodea; family Phasmatidae; genus Medauroidea; species Medauroidea extradentata. The sequence goes on from PNEQ01041213.1 coordinate 17,731, forward strand.
GAGGCATTGAAACAAAGTGGGACAAAATTCTTTTCGCGTAAATCAGGGGTCCCTGCTGGTTACACAACCTCAGAGTCCATGCAGGGAAATACTAGCCAATATCAAACGTCTGACGGAAATAAAACTTACTGCAATTTAATCTGCTGTAAGAGAATAACGCGAATTTTGCAGGACTCTAGTGATAGTCGATGTTTGTGACATTGCCAAATTTACAGTACATAGAAAGAAACATTTCGCAAGTTCAGTGGCTTGCATGTTAGAATCCACAGTCCTGTACATACGTAAGCCCCGTCTATTAGGTCATTGTCCGTTCTTGTGAGTAAAGCTGGGTTCACAACCACCACTTATCGTAGGCGCGTACGTACATGTATAAGTAGAAACACTGAGTGGTCATGCTAGCATTCACATCCTCGTGTAATGTGCGTAGATACGTAATAGAGTTGATCAACTATCTTCTTCGTACATGCGTACGCTATGTGGTAGTCGTGAATGTAGCATGTGCAAACGTAAGACTCAATTATATATTAATTTATATTGATAAATAGTTTATTATGGGATCATAAATTATTTAATTAGCTTCTAAGAATAAAAATTAAGTACCATTATCTATTACCTACATTTTTGTTATGACATAAACAATTTCCGTGCATGTCTAGATAAATATTGTTGTGAATCCGATCTCTTATACTTAGGGACCCCTGTTTTTCGCGAAAAGAATTTTGCCTCACTTTGTTTCAGTGCCTTACATACACATCTGCAGTTCTACTTCGTGGTCAGTGATAGGATATTTTAAGTCTCACGAGCCTTGAGAGTCTACCGGCAAATCACAGACGTGCGTTGTTGTAGGAATATTATTTAAATTGGCTCAGTCAAATGATATACGTCACTTTATAAAGACATGCTGCCAATAACCACGAAGCAGAATTGCATATGTGTACGTAAGTCACTGAAACAAAGTGAGGCAAAATTATTTTCGCGAAAAACAGGGGTCCCTACTTATACTAAAAGTTTTTGTGTTCATACATACGGTAAGTGTGGTTGTGAATCCGGCTTATACACCGGTAGACAAATGGGCCGGCATGCTAGAATCCATTGACATATGCATGTTCAAGTCCCGTCTATTCGTTCATTATCTGCTGTTCTAGTGAGTACCTGTTAGTTAGATAAATGGTCAGGGTTTCAGTATACATATGATAGTTAATTCTAACATGTAGGTCATTGAAGGGACCACGTTGGCCAAATGGTCAGACCATTCGCCTCCCACCAAGGCGATCCTGGTTTGATTCCCGGCGGGGTCGTTCCCCAGATTTGCGCATGTGGGAATCGTGCCTGTCGGCGGGTTTTCTCGGGGGTCTCCCGTCTTCCCCGCCCTTCCATTCCGGCACTGCTCCATACTCACATCATGCCACACTTCACCAGCGCTTAAGACCTCGATGTTAAGCGCTGACCAAAATCTCTCTCTATCTATCTTTATCTCTCTCTCTCTCTCTCGCTCTCTCTAAGTCATTGAATCCCTAAATTTTCCTGTTCCTAGTTATACACAGGGCAGTGGATTTTATCTTTCGCGTCACTAAAGTCGCGAATTTTTGTTTCCCTACAAAGATATATCCCTCCCACATATTCTACTACTCTATGAATGGGAATAGTGTGTACTGGATTGTAAACTGCCACAGGTACTTTTATGAGCGCTAAGAAAGTAGGTATGGTATAATTGATTCCTAGACATCCATGGTAGCATTCCTGATTTTTTTTTATAAAACAGTCAAATGTCTACTGAAGTTACCACACTTGTATTGTAACAAGTGTAAAAGTTTGCATATTTTCAAAGCGGAAGTATGGTAACTGTCTCATAATGTGTTTAGGTTAATTACTTCCTAAACATTTTAGGAAGTTTTGTTATAGAGTGTACTTATAATGTTTCAATACCTTAAACGATACGTGTAATTAACCGAGCGAGATGGAGTTGTGACAAAACACTCGCCTCTGATTTGGGAGGACCTCCGGCTCCGGCCATCCTGACTTCAGTTTTCCATAGTTTCCTGTAATCACTCCAGGCGAATATTGGGACAGAGCCTGGCCGACTCCCTTCCACTCTCCCCATGTACATTTACCAAGGTCATGTCACAGAATACTTAGGAATACACAAGTGAAATAGCCATTATAACGGCAAACCCAGTCACGCACGCCAGCAAAATGGCTTCGTTGGCCAGCAACGTGGCGAAAACACCTACCGCCAATCAGAGTAAGACAGCTGCCCTGCTAGCCGGCAGCCAGGCCAATAGGAAACATGCAGTAACATGCAAGAACCAATCACACACTTGGTTGGTGTCAACACTCTCGGCCAGCCAATAAGCGGCCAAGTTCACTCGTATCAAATGAGCCGCCTCGTCAATTCGCGTCTGTATTACAGTGCAGTCTGTGCTCTGGCCGCCTCCTACCACCTCCCTTGTGCACCTCTACCAAGGTCATGGGCTGTTAGAGGGCATGAAAAATGTACAAATAAATACAAAATAACGAAAAAGTAATAATATATATTTAAATGGTTTACTGAACCATTGTTTCTAAATAGTAGTACTCTACCTTGTCAACACCCCGCAAAGAAATTTGGCCTCTGTATTTCTAGCTGCTCTGTGGCAGCCAGGGAGTATGTAATAGGAGTTTTATCTGCCATGTTAAACACCGAGAATCTTATCTTCGCCGAAGACTTTCGAAATGAGCTTATCCATAGCTGCAACTCACCCCTCCCAACTACCCTAACATCGGAACACGCCATTTAGCACAATTTAAATTTCTAGTCAGTTGGTACCTCTGAATTTTTTCTTCTGAAAGAAAAATATTTTAGTTGCTTTCCCCCAATTCATGATTATCACACGTATAAATGTTCCGTGATGAATTGCTTGTTTACATATGTAAAGCTGTAAGGCAACATTTACCGTTCGGCATTTTTTAAGTACATAGATTGAATGCAATACTATGCAAATAAATAAACATACACTCATTTCAGGAACTTGGGCATTTGACATACAAACGTTAATGGCGTCTCAACAACTAAAGATGAAGAGAGACGTCACAGAAATATCACGTTGATAACATAATTTTCGTTATTACATTTAACTTTTTAACATACCAAATAAAACTGGCTGTTTGTCTATTAAATGCATTAAGACATCGCTCTTTAGTTTTGCTGTAGTTTCGAAAATAATGTTTAACGCAAATTAATGCATATATCAAAAATTCATTCTGGCAGTTTCAACATCGTTTGTATCTGAATTGTTCAGTTACAATACACCAAACAGATTTTTAGATTTTTGCCCCTGAAATATCACATATTTTGTTGTCAAAATAAACCAAAACGAAGCAAAATAATTTTTTGATAGCAAATGGTACATTATTTTAAAAAACGTTCTGGCAAAATTGTTTATCGTATGACTGTACACTGTCTGAAATTTTTTCTAAGCATTTCGTTAAAAAAAAACATTCGAGTTATTTGCAATTGTTTGAAATGAATGAAAGATCATTGCAATATCTAATTCGTCACTATTACGATTTAACATTTATTTTCCGTTGCATATGTTGTCAGATGGGAGTTGGTAACTTGAGCCGTCTTCGTGTTTCCTACCCCAGTCACGAGGGCCTGGTGGCATCGCCAGGGCGCAAGACAGGGACGGGTGTGTGTAGTGAAGCGCGGGTGGAAGGGGAGAGGGTAAATTATTTATGACGGCGCTAAAGTCTGGGTCGACTGCGGAGACCTGTTGACCCTGCATGTCCAGTAGCTGGGTCGTGTGCGGCATTTCAGTCCGCAGTGCACTCGTGAATGGCCGCGTCTTGGGACACGAAAACCACGTACCTACACTTGGACATAGCGGAAATAATTAATACCCAGAACAAGTAGCCTATTTTAACTGAGGGGAATCATAAAAAACTAAATATTTTTTTTTTCTGTCGCTTCGGTATTGTAGACCCTGCGTATACGCTGTTTACTATGCGTTTTTTTTAAACTATCAACTACATTAAAAAATATTTTACAATGCGTAGGCTATGTAATGGGATTCTATCTTCTATTCTGACTCACTTCAGAGGCAGCGTCATTTCCTTTGTTAGTAATATTAATTTTCATTTAATAAATGAAGAATGTGGCGAATAACCGGCAGTGTTTCTTCACATAAACATTAAAATTTGCTATTAGGTGCGTATTATTGGATGAAATCGGTACTGGGAATTATTAAGAATTTATAATTTGGTGAGAGGGAATCTTTATCTCATAATTTAGATTAGCGTAATTATTTCATGGTAACTCTTTAGTATTTCGAAAACAATAATTAAATGTAATGTAATTAGTTACGTCTCTACTCAAATATTTAAAATTAAATTTTGCCAAATTTTTAATCAAGAAGGAATCGAAAAAAAATTCATTATAATAAGTGACACGGGCTTAAACAAAATCATAGATACAATGACGTGGAGTAGCCTGTTACTAAATTAAAATATTTGTTGCATTATGAATAAAAGAGCGTGTTCTGATGTGTAAGCAAGTTGTCAAATTAATGTCTCAAGTGTTTTCACAAAGTGAAGATAGAACAAACACAAAAAAAAAAATATGCGTAGTGGTGTGCTTTAGACATCACACGGTGATTTAAATAAAATAATCAAACTATTATAATAATGTTGAACACTAAACCTGTGGTACTTAATGGTCACAAGACTCCGTTGCTACCTTGCCAGGTACAGACAGAACTAACAACTAACTGGAACTTAGCAATTAAGATAGTAGCTGAAGACAATATGTACAGCGTCACCCTTGTTGTAAAATCACTTTCCATGTCAATTATAGAGGAACAGAACTATTCAGTTTCCTCTACAGTGGAAAAATAAGTCGTAATTTGTGCAACATTATTTTATATAACGCATTATGTTTAAGTTTAGACAATATTTAAAAAATACGTTATTGTTAAGATTATTTAGTACTGACAGTCAAAAGAAAAAAAATTGTGTAACCAAGTTTTGCAATTAGGGTGTGAATCAAGCTGGCATGTCGTTGAACAAGCGATTTTTTGGGCCTCAAATACCAGCGCAGGTTGTAGAGTTTTTTTCCCCAGGAATTTCTGTAAAGCGTCGAACGATTCGGCTCGTATTTCACGTAAAAACGTTGATGTATGGATGTTGGCCATAGTTCTCGACGCCAAGGGACCTCTTCTGTAACATCGAGTAAATAAACGACCCTAACAGAATTAGCTGCCACTCTCCCAGGGAGCTACATTACGTTCCATTGTTTCTGTGTTCCAGTAACTGGAAATTCACAAGACCAACTTTCATATACATATTCATAGCAACACTGATTTATCGCTGTTGTAGTTGACTGTTTACTAGGCTTCAATATAATATGAGCATAGCTAACGTTCTTTCCATATTAGTATGTTCCGATATGACTGGGCCAGTTATAAATCTAGAGCCCTGCTACTGAATATTTGTGATTCGTAGAGTCACCAGTTTATTTCGAAAAGATTTGAACATAATTTTGTTTCAATGTCTTACGAGCACATGTGTAGTTCTGCTTCATTGTTATTGGCTGGGTGTCTTTGTTTAGGCACGTCTCTGATTTGACTGCACCAATCAAAATAAGCTTACCGTACACATTACATGTCTGTTATTAGCCAGTATAATCCCAAGACATGTGAGTTACAACAGCCAATCACTGAACATGAAGCACGGCTGCACATAACCACATAACGTTAATTGTAAAACCTCATATAACTCCAATTTCTGATTACTAAACATTTGAGCTCTTTTAAACCATCTTAAAAAAGGCATTTTCAAAGAAATATTGTTAAAAGTAAATATAATAATTGCATTCATAATAATGTTATACAAAATTATGTTTTTTGTCCCTCTCTCTTTCAGTGTGAGGAACATTGAATAGCTATACTCACATCCTTCTGAATGGATCTGAGCTGGAGTTACGAGATTTTACAATTACGGTGACGATAAGGCATATTTAGGGACCACTTATTTTCGCGAAAAGAATTTTGCCTCAGTTTGTTTCAGTGTCTTACGTGCACATCTGCAATACTGCTTCATGTTTATTGGCACCTTGGCTATGTGAAGAGTCGTATATCATTTGACTGAGCCATTTACAATAACGTTCCTGCAACAACACACGTCTGTGATTTGCCGGTAGAATATCAAGGCACGTGAGAGTTAAAATATCCAATCACTGACCAAGAAAGCAGAACTGTAGATGTGCACGTAAGGCAACGAAACAAAGTGAGGCAAAATTCTTTTCGCGAAAAGCAGGGGTTCCTAGGCATGGAAACCAAATAGTGAATAGTCCATCTCATATAAGAATTCCCCTTTTTGACGGTTGTGCAGGCATCCCTTATGTAGCCGTTGCCATTAAATAAGCTGCACTTTTCTCTGCTTCAAGTGATATTTGAACACACTCAACTGGCTCTCAAACTATGCAGTTTATCAGAATTAAAAATAAAAGTATTTTCCTATAGACATTTGTACACATGACAGTCCCTTGAACTGTCAAAATATGGGGACTCTCTATTGAACTGTTTTGCAATCCGAAGAAAAATGATCTCGCTATTTTTATTAGTTAATCTGTGGATCTGTCTGTGGCTTCGTAACTTCCTAACTGATGGAACAACTTTAATGTTTTTTTTTTAATTGGAAGCTAGTTTCATCGGGATGATTCTTAGCTATATTTTATTAAAATCTGTCCAGCTGTTTAAAAGTTATTAGCTCTTTTACAAATTTGTGTGTGTGATAATTCCATAGACATATAATTGAATACTAATTATACTTCTATATTTTATCTCTGTGTGGTGTAGCTGAAACATGAACTTTTAAAAGAACTTTAAATGTGAAATGGAGTATTTTTGCCGAATATCTTACGACAAAATAGGAAAGTCATAAGATAAAACATGACAGAGGTTTTAATAAATTTTACGCATATATCTGTCTGTGTCTGTCTACGTAGCTCAAAAACGGATGTAACGATTTCAATATATTTTATGACAACAAATGCTTCAATATTTTTCAACTGCATAAAAATAAATATTATATTTTTAATTTGATATATAAAATATTTGTAGACTAAATTATACTTAAAAGAGTTAAAAATTGCACTTAAAAATTAACCATAAAACGATTCTTTAGAAAGTAAAACAAAGTTTGAAATTATTTTTGACCATTAAATGCGTCTGAAAACCGTTAAGTAAACAAAATAGGTAGTTAAAATTAACGAAGTTGAAACATAATGTAACAGAACAATAACAGAACCACAAAATAACGCATTTATCCAAAATTCGAATTTAAATGTATCCTTATTTAACATGTGAGTTTATCTTCTGGAATTTTCGCATATGTACAAACAATAACATAGGGTCTAGGTTTTGTTATAGTTAATTTTTATGGTTCAAGTTTGCCAATTTTTAATTTAGGCGTAATGATACATTTGTTTCATAAAAATACTGTACGTTTACGCAAAATAATATTGGCGTATGTGAATGTAAAGTGTGAATATTATTTTTCATTCGTGGTCCATGTATTGTAATGAATGGAAGACATCAGCCTATAATTCATACGCTGCAAACATTGACTTATGATTAAGCGGCGCTGGGCATGAATCCACTCACGTTTCAGGCAACGCCCTTCAGTTCGCGTGGTTGTTAGACTAACCACGCCCCTAAGACACACCTGCACTAACTGAACCGAAACAAATGATCGGCGGTGACAAATTATTCCTCGAATTCCTGTCATTTCCTTTCGTTTTCTGCTATCGTAACCCACACAGTTCTGCGGCACATGAATAATCGCTGAAAACTCTAGTAGAAATCTACAGGTTTTTCTTAAGTTAATAACGGAAACATTACAAAACAACAATCCTAGATAATGATGTTTTGCCAACTTTATCAGCAAACATTTGCATAACATGACGTAGCTGCTAAGAGTAATCTCTTTTTTTCCTACAATTAAATGCATGAAGTCAGCGTCACGTAGTCTATTGTTCTTCAGAAATGTTTTACTCGAGGAAAAAGTTTTAGTCAGAGTTTTGGTAAAAGCTGTTGTTTTTTTTTCTCCTTCGAGATACCCAAAAAATTTTTAACTTATACTTACAGCTGATGATTTTTTGTGAAATAATTATGCCCCACGTTGTTTCAGTGCCTTACGTACACATATGCAATTCTTAGAAACATGCAAAATTTGCGTTATCATTAAGGAAATGAATAATTCGCGAGTTCAATGACCGACGTGTTAAGACTCCACTGTCCTATGCATACTCGAGCCAGTGTGTTGTTCCAGTGAGTATCAGCTAATGGACAAATGGCCGGGGCTTATGCATAAATAGGACAGTGGATTATAACACGCATGTCGTTGAACTCGCAAAATACTCATTTCTAGAGCTAGGAAAAATTCGCGAGTTCAATTACCTGCATGCTAGAATCCCATGTCCTATGCATACTCACGCTTCACCTATTAGTTTACTGGCAGCTGTCTAAATGAGTAGCTGGTAATGGACAAATGGTAGGGCTTCGGTATATACAGGATATTGGATTCTAACATGTTGGTCGTTGAACTCGCGAAATATTCCTAGTCCTACTCATTTCCCTAGTTAGCATTTGGTAGAAGACTAAACTTCACTTTCTTATACATACAACAACATAATCTGCGATTGAATTGGCCACGAACTTTTATATGTTGTCATTGACGTGTGTTACGTCTTTACAGAGATTGTCCTCTCTACCGTGTAAGCATTCTCCGCGGCAAGTCAAGACAATATCGGCCAGCAGGAGACGTCGAACCAGCCTATAGTCACTTGCAGTCTAGTCAGCTGTCAGAAAATAACACGAAATTTGCTTGTCTCGAGCAATTCTGCTTCGTGGTTATTGGTAGCGTGTCTATGTGAAGAGCCGTATATCATTTGACTGAGCCAATAACAATAACGTTCCAGCAACAACACACGTCTGTGATTTGCCGGTAGAATAACAAGGCTCGCGAGAGTTAAAATATCCGGTCACTGACCACGAGGCAGAACTGCAGATGTGCACATGACGCATTGAAACAAAATGTTGCATAAATCTTTTCACCAAACAACACCAGCTCTATTGATACTTTTAACGCTGAATTATGTAGCATCTAAGTTTATGGAGACAATACTGTAACTACAAACATACCGAAATTTACTGACACGCTAGACTTCACTGTACTGTACAGTATTGCGAAGGTTCGGTATAGTTTGCTGTATTTTGTGATGTTATTTAAGTGACTGTTTTACATTTTTGTTTTCAACTAATCGGTGTTTCTCCGCCAATTTTAATTTAAACGTATCACTGCAAGTAAAATACAGTCGTATAGAGTCTACCGAAGTCAAATGTTTGACTGAGGCCGCAATCTATAATTAGAGGCGCGTGTATTTCGCGTATTGATTCTATGTTAGGTTGAACGTCAATGATGTATACTTGACTGTCATTACTGTGATCAGACGACAGTTATTCTGATACACATTTGACGACTGCAAACCAGTAATAAATAAGGAAATAAACACACGTGGTACCTGCGTGTACAGTTAGGAGCCAATGAATATTCGACTGTAACCAGTGTGTGTATAGGACTGAGAAGTCTAAGCTGCTACCGGATGAATACGCTAAATAATCGTGCCTCTATCTATAATAGATAGAGACCAGGAAAATTCGTGAACTCATTCGAGGCAATGGTAGATTACTAACTCCTGTATATGAGTGACTTCTGTGTTTAGGCCACTGTTTATGAAACTTATCCGAGAGGGCTTTAACCGATTAGCAAACTCACTAACTCCCACGATACTTCGCCATTGCTTATGTACAACTGGTCACTCGCTGGAACAACAGCCAATTTACAAGTATCTGAAGACATAAGGTACACAGGACTACGGAGTCCAGCCTGCTGGTCTTTGAACCCACGACATTTATGAGTCTCTAACAAGCTGACGGACCGCGGCTTCGCCCGCGTGGAATTTTTGCTGAAAAAACTGTAACGACAACTTATTGTGTCAATGAAATATTAAGGACATGGCAAAAAGACATTTTAGGACTTTTCACCCCCAAAGCATAATCCTGAAAATGTTCTACTGGTTCCATTATTAAATGGGATTGTAAAGCACACGCGCACACGCACATACACTAGCTGTCCGACATGCGGTGTAGTGCCCTTTCTCTATTTTTTTTCCATTAAACTTTTTGAGTGGCACGTTCTGCAGCTGTGACACAATTCTCTCCCCCCCCCCCTTTTTTTTCTCAAAAATATTTTTGTCAGAAACCTTTGCGAATGCACGCGCAGCAATCCCTGAATGTTTCATCGCAATGGCGTGAATGTTATTAGAAGGCATAGAAGACGAACAAATGAACGAACATTTATTTTAGTACATAAGACATCACATCACAAAACCTGAAACTAAAAGTTATTATTTTAAGCATCAGTGTATGGAAAACATTTCAATTACATATGATGGATTACGGAGTGGCCACTGTATTTACCTGCTTGAAGTAACATGTTATAATAACAACACTGGTAGCTGCGAAAAAACATTTATGAGTAGAGACTAAAATTTTTCGCGAAAATATTTTTGCATTTCTTTGTTTCAGCGCCTGGCGTGCACATCTTCTTTTATTCTTCGTGCGCTAGTGATTGGATGGTTTTAACTCTCAGAGTATTGGGGTTATGTTCCCAAATTACAGACGTGTGGAACGCAGTACCCTGGTTCTGATTGGCTCAGTCAAATTAGACGTCCGTGCACATTCTCACACAGCCAATAATCGTACAATACAGCTGTAGGTGTGCAAGTAAGGCTAGGAATTAAAGTGGTACGGAAATATTGTTTCGCAGAAACTTCCTTTCTCTATGTATGAGGCATTTGTAAGGATTTTGGAACACACGCAAACTTTTAAATATCAATATTTCAGAACGCGCCCTACAGTCCCGCAGAGCGGATAGTGGTACTTATCTACCCGGGAACTACCCGTGCACAAAGGCGAACTTGGACGACAACAACCCTAGATCTTCGACTCTAGAGGACGACGTGCGAGCTACCATTCCTCTTAGCAGAAATAGCCGCCACTTAATCACCTCGTACTACACGACGCCCGGGGGAAATTAAAATGTAATAATAACGTATCTCAGCTATCTCTTGTTTGCCGCCGCTGAAGTTTCTGAAAGAAAGTTGTTGCGTAGATATGATCTTTGGAAGATTCCTGCAGTGAGATTGTATTATAAACTGAACCGTTTTGTTGTGGACACACGACATTGCGAGCGAATGTTAGCGAGTTGAGAAAAGCTCCACAGTGAAAGAAAAAAACAAAAAATATATAACAAAAACGTTATAAGTAGAGATGAAGGTATATCGCGAGAAAACTTGGATTTTTTGCTGGGTTTCAACGCACGTTCAGCTTACCAGAAGATAACTGGCTTTCGCTTGTACGTGGAGCTGTTACCCTACTTGATGGAGCCAATAAGAATCCTGATATTTTTTTATTTTAATAAAAATGCTGAACTTTGAAATAAAAATTTAAATTTTCAGCAAAATTTTAAAAACACACAAATATATTTTTCATTTGTTTTAATATGTGTCAATCATAGCCTACAACATTGTTATACACTGCGAATTTTTTTTCGGTTTGGTATGTCAGGTGGTTTTAGTGTCATACATAAAACCGCAAAGTGCAAATTTTGACGTTTACGACTCACTACGGAAAAACTATGAGAGACACAAAAATTTCCTAAGAGGAAGATTTAATCGCAATTTAAGTCTAAAATAAGAAATATATATCTGGTACAAATATAAATATAAAAAAGACGTTGAAAACTGAGGTAAGCCGCGCCCTTAAAGAGTCAGTGGACGGTATCTCTCTCTTTACGTCTGAGGCAGGGAAACGGGGAAGGCGATAAGTCGAATATAACACGTCCGTCAAACACCTCATCGCCTCTATAGGCGCAGAAGGACTAAACTACCGTGCAGTGTTTTCATAGAAACCGTTTTTCAATGGGACTTCAAGCGTTGACCTTGTTGTTTTATACGTGGAAAGTATGTGACAGAGTCCAATGCAGGTTTCTATGGCTTAGTTCTACAATTACAATTAATATTTTCGCAGCTAAAGCGACGTGAAAAAGTAATTTTTACTACTTTTTAGGAACTAGGAAATCATGTTTTTAATTAGCGGGCGGCATTTTTAAAATCATAGGGACACAGTTTGTAGTGTGTCTTCTTTTCATGGATAAGCGCATCGGAAACTTTTTTAATAGTTAGACAAGAAAAATACTTTCCGTACCACGCTAGCATGTCTCACGTGCCAGGTGCACTAACTCGATAAGGACTGACCAAAAATATCTTCACTTAGACTCGACGCTGATTGGCTTGCAAGTTATTTTGACAAACTGCATTATTGTGGACATACGCCATTGCAATATTATGTCGTCTTAGAAATCTTACAAAGAGACGAAGGAAAACAAACAACGAAATACGAAAAAAAGAGAAAACAAGCCGAGTTGGCTGTAGTCAACACATCCATAAACAAAAACAACGGAACATAAAAGATCCCATAAGGAATTAGTCTACAATAAATAAAAGAAAAAAATAATAAACAACCAAAAATACAAAACAAACTAATGTGTAAAACTCAGGACATCACAATTAAGACAGCACAGACTACACTGGAACGAATACAATAATGGACACAAGACAGGATACCAACGACGACGTAACAGACAACACACAACGATGAAGACACAAATGAACACAGTATTGACCCTCTACTGTGTTCTTTTGTGTCTTCATCGTTGTTGCGCCTAGTCTGTTGTCTGTGACGTCATCGTTGTAATCCTGCTGTGTGTACATTATTGTATTCGTTCCAGTATTGTCTCTGTGCTGTCTTATATGGTATCTTTCATGTTCTGTTGTTTTGGTTTATGGATGTGTTGACTACAGCCAACTCGGCTTGTTTACTCTTTTGTCGTATTTCGTTGTTTTTTTTTTTTTTTTTTTTTTTTTTTTTTTTTTTTTTTTTTTTTTTTTTTTTTTTTTTTTTTTTTTTTTTTTTTTTTTTTTTTTTTTTTTTTTTTTTTTTTTTTTTTTTTTTTTTTTTTTTTTTTTTTTTTTTTTTTTTTTTTTTTTTTTTTTTTTTTTTTTTTTTTTTTTTTTTGTCTTTCTATGATTTCAGGGACGACATAATATTGCAATGGCGTATGTCCACAATAATACAGTTTGTCTTTCTGTCCCATTGCAAGAAGCATACAATGACATTAAGATATTTTTATTCGCGTAACGTCCGTCGCGCTATTGAGATTCCAGCATAACTGTAACGAAACGGGCGGCGGCCATGCGCAGTCCTACAGTGGAATGTTCACCTACGTGGCCATTAATAACACCATACCGAGTTATAATACACTTACCTCCCTTGTGCATGGCTAGGTGCGTGCGTGTGTGCGTGTGCGTGTGTGAGTGGGCCGGGTAAAGTTGTTGCTTATGACTCGTCCGTTTTATATTCGTCCCCTGCGTACGGCTGGAACATGTGGATGGACGGCGCTGGTGGCTGCGAGCTGGGGGGTGGGTGGAAATGCTGACACGAGGTACAAAATGCGCGATCTGTCGTTTTTCACTACCCCTTCCCCTGCGTTCTTTCCCTCCCTCTCCACCCTTCACCCATGGTGCTGCTGCTGTTTCGCACTCGGCACTTTTTTCCCCCTCGCGTTTCCAGCACTGCAATCAGAGCGATGCTCCAGGAACAAACTGCGCTTCGAATATCAATTAATTTTGTTTATCGGCTGGCGTCAGGGGCCCTGGCTGGCCAGCCGGTCGGCGTCAAATGTCCCTGCCCCTCTTCCGGCCCTTTTCCGCCCCTCGCCCGGTCTTCGTTTTGTTTTTCGCGTGCCGTGTTCTGGAAACGTCGAGGGAGAGGAAGAGTGCGCTTGGGTGCAACGCGGAAAACAAGCCTAGCCCCAGAACTAAAGGGGTTGAATGGTGGCGGGTGAAGGGAAGGTAATTGGAGGGGTAATCTAGGGGAAGGGTTGATAGGAGTGGAAACAGCATGGGAGGGAAGGGGAAGTATCTAATACAGAACTGAAAGGGCGGGAATGCGGAATAATGTTTGGTAATGGCGCCGGATGGACGACGCAAGATACGTGATTCACTGCGTACGCCGTTGCCAAATTTTCGTCGCGCGATGTTGCCTCGTGGTTCAGATCTCCCTTTATCCCTCTACTAAGGTTAATTCTACTTTATGTTGGTACTACCAATGTTAAAAGTTTGGCACAGGGACAATTTCTGCCGCTTGAGAGCTGGTATCGTTAATGTGTGTAAACTGACTAATCACAGAGCTTTCCTGACGATTAAATTAAATATAGTTGGTATTTAAAAAGGAAAAAGGGTTCCTTTTTTTTTTTAATTATATTAAATGACTTCTTGCTTGTCCAAGTCCAGTTAAATCTAATTTTACAATTGTTTTATATGTTAATAAAACTGTTAAAGGTAGCAGCGAAACTAGCGGCAAAATGTTTCCTTATGTTAAACTCTCCCATAAGAAAACGCATTTTCTTTCTAACATGTCGTCAAATAAATCTATCTCTACTTACGTCAGGAATGGTAGTTGTATAGAAACATCATTGTTTCATTTATGTAAGCGAACTTCTGTTTAGGTTCCCATTTCAAGTGGCGTATCGTGGTTGTGTTCCAAGGTATGCGGTGCTAAGCAGTGACTATACACTATACTAGTTGTCTGTGGGACCATTATACTTGTAGGAGCAGGTACAGTCTTCATAGTTTCGGCCATTATTCTCATTACGAAATGGCGTGGCAACCCATTGTCAAACCCCGTGATTAGAGCCATGAATTTATCGCGAAAACAATTTTGTCCCAGTTTGTTTGAGTGTTTTGCGTGCACATCTGCAGCTCTGTGTCACATGCTGGATAGTAATACAGGCGCGAAATGACGTGGCGGCTTATTTGATACGGGCGAATTTCACCGCTTATTGGCTGCCCGAGGTTGTTGATACCAACCCTGTGTCGTCTGTGCCCGTGTCTGTTTGGCTCCTGCATGTTACGGCTGGCTTCCTATTGGTCTGTCTGCTGGCTAGCAGGGCAGCCACCTTATGCTGATTGGTGGTAGGCATATCAGCCATGTTCCTGGCCAGGGGAGACATTTTGCTGGCGTGTGTGAATGAGTTCGCTGGTCTACCGGCTAATTCACTTCTGTATTCCTACATATTCTGTGTCTGTGTCATGATTATTGGCAGCTTGTCTATGGGAAGTGACGTTTCTCATTAGACAACGCCAATCACAATTAGGTACTTGCAACAGCACAGGTCTATGAACTGCGGGTTTATTTTCAAATCTCGTGAGAGTTAAAACATCCAATCACTGACCATGAAGCAGAACTACAGATATGCACGAAAGGCACTGAAGCAAACTGGGGCAAAATTCTTTTCGCGAAAAGTTCGTGGCCCTAGCCATGATCTTATGACGAAATATTTCTGCATCAATTGGTTTCAAAGTCTCGTGTGTACATCTGTAGTTCTGCTTCATGGTCAGTGATTGTGTGTTTTAACTCGCACTAGTCTTTGGTTTCTACTGGCAAATCACAGACGTGTAGTGCCACAACTGCCCTACTCTGATTGGTGCAGTCAAATGACAGACTTGTTTGAACAAAGACACGCTGCCTATAACCATGAAACAGAGCTGCAGATATGCACCCAAAGAACTGAAAAAAAAAAAAAAAAAAACTGGGACAAAATTATTTTAGCAGCAAAATCGTTGTTCTACCAGTGATGAATCAGGTATGTTGTGAAATCAGATGCTACAGATGGATCAGCGACGGAATGTAAGGGCGATAAAAAACAGGAGTACCCCGAGAAACCCCAACGCCAACGTTCACCACGTTTTCAACATGCGATAAATCTAGGGCCAATCACACCTGGGATCGTACCGGGATGGCGTTGGTGGGAGGAGGTGTGCTCTAACCATTCGGCTCAAGTGGCCCATAAGCTAACTAGCCTATATTACTTCGCAGCGAAAAAGTATGTAATTGTAGCTACTTATAAACTTAAGAAAATTTAAGTCAATAAGTAGCCAAAATTGTACACTGGTGGTTTTTTTCTTCTGTTCAAGTAGTGTACGTGACGGTTTTATAGTTTATACTCCCGTTCATGATTTGAAAATTCAATTGTCAAAAAGTGTAAATAGAAGCTCTTGGCCATAAGTCCAGATTCCAATGCTTCTACTATTTTCGCAATAATGATGTTTGAAGTTTAAACCAGAGTATATACATAATACATTTTTCGCATTTTGGTTTATAAATGGTTCTTCCAGTGTTGTTTAATTTTTTAAGATGGTAAATTTTATGGTTCTAGCTAATTGTGTAACCAACGAAATTTTCTTTAATTGACTTTTAAGTTGAAGCCGCATACTTTCATGTCTTAAACAATTAATCTGTTGCGGCAAACTACGTTTTAAGCAAAATTTCAAATGTATTTGTGATAAATGATCTCGTTTAGGTTTCAAAATTAACCATCTTGAAAATTGCTTTAAGCTTTGACGGTATTATTTTGTTTCCTTTTTTTTTTTTTTTTTTTTTTTTTTTTTTTTTTTTTTTTTTTTTTTTTTTTTTTTTTTTTTTTTTTTTTTTTTTTTTATTGCTGCAGCGAGTTCTCACTGGAACCTTTCTCTGATACTGTAACAGCTGTGTAGCAGGAAGTCTACGCGCCAGGGGCTAGCTGGATGTTGCCGGACTGTACCCCGCGGTGACTGATGTGTGGCGGGAAGGCTAGCGACTAGGGGCCGGCTTGCTCCGCCTCTGTAATCCACCCTACATTTCTCCTCTCTATCCATCCCTCTAAATCCCACATCCAGAGAAGCGCAGGACAATCGCAGGGAGGAGCATAATAACACGGGAAATTTGTTTCCTTCGAGCATCCTGTCCGTCACATTTATTTTCATTCGCGTCGTGCCGTTACCTCTGCCCCCCTCCCCCATCCATACAATTCCCCCCCACGCTTCACGGGAAATGGTTTCGGTTTCAAATGGCCGGCGCGTGGAAGGGGAAAAAACACTGTAGCTCCTTTACCAACTTTTACGGCGAAACTTCTCGCAGAATTAAATTTCTCTCCCTAAAGCTGTTATCGTGTGCGCTACTTTCTGGGTTGTTAACGTCGAACTGAGCTTCACTATCCCGAGTTATCTGGGAACTTTGATTGGTTAGACAGAAGTTTGATCATTCAATAAACATTTAGAATGCTAAGTTGTACCGGCAACTGTAGGCCTACTTCGCAAATGTGGGAATACTTTTTTACGCAAGGAAGGAATTGTGTAATACATCTGAGCCTGCTATTTTTGAGGGAAAGCTCTTCTTCGGAATATATTCACTAATATACTACCGTGCTGAAATATATATATATATCTTAATTTATTTATATACATTACGTACATATATGTGTGTCGATTTTTCTCTTAAATAATGTATTGTCAAAATACTGAAAAACCAAATCAGTTTGTTGCCAAATTTACCGAGGCGCTGGTAAGATTTTTTAAGTTCAGTTAGCTAGATTTCGTGACTTGAGTATAGACAAGCTTATCACATGTTAGGTTTTCTTGAGAGCAGTGAACACGTACAAACCAATTCCTGTGCAGAAGTAGCACTTTTAGCCTACATACCAGGCGTTGTGGTATTTTCGCAGCAAAGGTTGTATGCTTTTTTTTCTGGTAAACTGTGCATTCTAGGCTTTTGAAACAAGATCTTTTTTGTACCTACGATGTGTTGCTCGAATAGGCAACGTGAAATATTCACAAGTCCTGACGGCAAAAATTATGTTATGCAATATGAGGGTGAAAAGGAAAATTTTGAATTCAGAATTTTTTTTTTACTGTTTAAATATCTCAGTAACATTTAAGATCTTACATAGAATCGTAGTTTTAGTCTTATATTTTTTCGACATTTTTATAAGATTATATTATTAAATTCTATCTTCAAGGCCTCATTCCTCCCTTTTAGTCATTAACGTGTACTTTAAAATGACTTTTCACTTTTTTCATGAGGGAATACCTGCCATAGTTTGAGCTGTTAATTTCCCTACACCCTACATAGTTCATTGAAAATTACGTTCATGCGAGCTACTTAAAGCTTCCGGCTAACAGCAGTAACTTGGATCCCAATCTGCTGTCGGACGACTACGCGAAATTTGCAACTCGCTATTAGAGACCTTAAAAATTCGTGTTTTCTTTTGGGCACAAGCTAGATTTCCAACATGTCTAAGTCTGGGTCTATTCCGCCATTGGGCCAAGACTTATTTGTGGATGGCGCTGAGCTTTTAATAAACTGGTACACAAATGTTTGTCCAGTTGTGTGTATCGCTGTGTCATCGAGCAGCAACTGAACAGCTGATGTCTTGAGTTCATATATATATATATATATATATATATTCATTCTTGGAGGCTAGCCAACAGGTCAGCGAACCCGGGAATATTTCTAGTCTGTAGCTAGGGACTGGAAAATTTCGCGAATTCCATAACCTGTAGGCTAGAATCCATTATACTGGGCATACTCAAGCCCCGACTATTAGTCAATTAGCTGCAACTCAGTGGAACAGCAGACAGTCAACGAATAGACGGGACTTGAGTATGCATAGTATAATGGATTCTAGCATACAGGTTACGGAATTCGCGAAATTTTCTAGTCCCTATCTATAGCTATCAGCAGGTACGGATCTAGTCTTTCCTTCGCCCGGGACAAGAATTGTGTGATCTGCTCCCACCCCATGCTTTCTCACCCCCCTTTTCCACTAATCCAATAAACCCAACAGTAACAAACGTATCTTACATACGTTGTTTTGCTCTCGCGTAAGTAACAGTATAACTTTTTAGTATAAATACATAAAACCTGTGCCAGCTACCATTAGCAGTGTTTTAGTTTCATACATTCAAATTATAAATGCTGTATTTATATCATTATATGGTGTTCATTGTTAATAAAAATACAAAAATACAGAACTAGTAAAAGTCTAAATATTAGTAGATATTGTATATTTTTACACTCATTTATATTTCATTCCCAAGTAAATATTTTCGTCACCACCAGCGCCCCCTCTAACCCGGCGCCCGGAGCAGTCAGCCCCCCCCCCCCCCCCCTCCCCGGCCATCACTATATCCACCGCTGGCTATCAGTGGGTACCGACTGAGAGTTACGAAGACCTCGAGTGAAACGGGTGCCGAGACAGGTTGGAGATGCTTCATCTGTGTAAGCCAAAGATACAGGGATAATTACATAACACAGTGACGTAGAGGCTTAACTTCGCGGTTGTCTCGTGGCTGTCGGTTCAGTGGTTGCTGTCGTCGTTCGCTCAGTACCAGGAAAGAACACGGAACGAGTTTACTAGCAGGATTGTTACTGACAAAAGTCTCCAAACAGTGGTAAATTAAGGGTGGTCCAGTTATAATCGCAACAAGTACGTAAGATAAACCTACCCTACTTCGTGTTGCTAAGGCTCCGAACTCCGGTACCAGAAATATGCTAAGCATTTTATTGTAATCTTATGTGTGAATCATTAGTCGCTGAAACTACACATGCCTGCTTTGTGTTGGTAACATAGTGAACTATGGGCGTAGATCCTTACCAAGTCTGTGAAGCCCACTACGTGGTTTATCAAGATATTAAGATATATCACTATATGAGGTCAGTTTACCCTATACACGCTTGTATTCTACCTTGCTAAATTAATTAGGGAATTTTCCCTGTTTCTACTACTCCATAGAAAGTACGGTATATGGCCCAAGTAGGCTTCACGTCAAGTCGACAACGAGATATGGAAGGTGGCAGACAACTTGACAGAGTGACAGGATCTCATAGAGGAATGAGCCATAACCTTTGTTGAGGATCATCCGCATTCACCTGGAGCGATTTCGCGATACAATGGGCAATCGAAATCAGAATGGCTGGAACGGTTAATTTAACCCGGACACTGCAGAATACATGTATAACGTCTTATCGTTGCACCAACTCACTCGATATTAGTCTATAGGTAGACACGACTTTAAACAAAAATATTTTGCCCCATTTGATTTCAGTGCCTTATGTGCACGTATGCAGATATTACTCGTGGTCATTGATTGGTAGAGTCCGGCAAAATTCGCAGGTTCGTTGACCTGTAGGCTAGCCTCGGAGAATATATGTGAAATGAAGCATACCTAGAGACCTGACAAATTTGCGTTTTCATTTAGGCATAAGCTAGACTTCAAGCAACTGTAAGATCGTGTAACTTTTTTCAGTTGGCCCTTGACTTATTTGACACATAAAAAAGAAGCGACTAAATGCATACCTAGAGCGAGCAGCCAATGAGCAAGTGTTATTTGCTTAAGTAAACATATATTTTTGGAGGCTAGCCTACAGGTCAGTGAAACCAGCGAATTTTTCCTGTGTTTGAGCATACCGTAACAGTTCATTAGCTGCTCACTTCAACAGTGAAATGTGCGTGCGTTTAGTTACATGTTTGTTATTGCCTCAGCGACTTTCAGAAGGTGTCTAATAAGTAGAGACATGCACAATTCGCGTTATCGCTTGGTAGCAGACTAAACTTCACTTTCCTATACATAACAGAGTATAATCTGCGATTGAATTGGCCATGAACTTTTATGTGTTGTCATGTAAGTGTGTTATGTCTTTACAGAGATTGTCCTCTCTACCGTGTAAGCATTCTCCGCGGCAAGTCACGACAATATCGGCCAGCGGGAGACGTCGAACAAGCCTATAGTCACTTGTAGTCTAGTCAGCTGTCAGAAAATAATGCGAATGTTGAATGTCTCTACTAATAAGTCAAGGGCCAATTGCAGAAGTAGCACGAACATACAGTTTCTGGAATTCTACCTTGCGCCTGTAAGAAAACGCAATTGATTGGATGTGTAACTCTCTCTTTCTCTTTCTTTTCTTGTGGTTGTACTAGAAAATCACAAAAATAAGGGTGATGTAAAACCTAAATTAGTGCAGTAAACTGAGAGACGTGTCGAACAAAGACACGCTGCCAATAACCATGAAGCAGAGCTGCGTATGTGCTCGTAAGGCATAGAAACATAATGGTGCAAGAACTTCTTATCGACAAACTCGAGACTCTGTAAATAGAACAGAAAGCTCACACGCCGAGTGTTGGTTTTGCGCCAGCCTGTATAAAACAGTGGGATGTTCCCTAGCTTACAAGTGATAACAATATCGCCGATATCGGGGACGTAACAAGGCTAAAGTCTAAGTAACCCAAGCAGGAGCTGGTAAAGGCAGGATCAGTCTTACCCTAGCTCGTACTTCATGGCTGAGTAAACACTTGCTGAAGCCCTCGTGTCGTTGCAGCCAGTTTCTCACATCACATCTTCCCCTCCTCCTTGCTGGCAGGAGCTCGTCCATTTGGAAGGGATCATGTGGTAGACAGAGACTCTGGTTGATGGAACAAGGGGGGAGGGGAGAGGGTGTGTCGTGTTAGCTCTCCTGTAGCAGAGCCGGCAAGTTTCCGCAGATACGTGACTTCACAACCAACACACCAGTATTTAGGTCACGTGAGCTCTGAGAGGCTTTACTGAATAAAACAAAGTAATCTTTAATTTATAAAAAATATTTTTTTAATATACTACGTTTTTAAAATGAACCTAAAGTATAAAATTGTTCCTACGATGAAAATACTTCTAAGATTTAAAACAAAAAACGTGGGGCGCATGCAATAGATAAAAGTAAGGTGTCTAGAGAGTAGTCGTCGTTTAAAATAATTAACACACAGTAGTTCATATAATTTGCAGTGCAATAAAACTCTTAGTGACTTAGGTGAACTATTCATGCATCAATTTTCTTATATGATACTTTCTAGTATGTTTTGATAGCGTTGTATTTTTGTTTAACTTAAATAATGATTTTCTGCTGCTTGGTCTTTTGTGTGTGTGAAATTTTGCAGTCGATTAAAAAAACAAATACTTGAACAGGAAAGACACCCAAACACACAGACAACAAAGCGAGTTAGTAAAAACATTATAAAAATAAGTACGCAATAAAATAATTTGTTTTCACTGGAACAATCAAATATTTTGTTGCTGAAAATCACAGTTTTGAACCCGTGTTTGAAATTTGGTTGGAAAAATAAAATATTATATTAATTGTACGCATAGAGCTGTCAAGAAAAATATTACTGGACATAACTGTATAGTCGTAACATCAAGACTGAAATGTAGAAAATGGTTTTTGATTACTTCAACGTTCAAATATGGTGGAAAAATACTATCTGGTTGAAAGTAAAACTACTGCTCGTTTACCGTGGACCGAATATACAAAAATGTTTGTTTGTTCGTCTTATATGCCTTCACTAACCATTAATCAGTTTGCGACGAATTTGAGTTATGCGTACTGCCGCAACAGTTTCTGGGGGGAAAATTGAAAACTTGTGGGGGTGTGGGGCAAGGCAGAGCAAAAGGGCAGAACTGGGATCCCAAAAAAATTTAATGTGCAATGAAACGCATGCCGAGACAAATAGTTGCCCATAAAATAAATCTTCGCCAGTGTAGTGATGTATATCTTGCTTGGCTGGATTTTGTAGGATCAGTGTACTTGTTTGTTATCATTAAGGTTTCCCCCTACCCAAACATGATTAGATGGAAACTAAGTGTTCAAATTAATAAAATGAACCAAGTTAAAACGTAAGCCATTCAAACAAATAAACCACCGACAAATTTCTGGAAGAATACTGCCATTAGAGAAACATTGCCATGATTTAAATGTTTCATGATTAAAAGTCTGCGTCACTAATTAAACTGAACTTTTCTTAATTTCTTGCGGTTCAAAATTTTGCTGGACTTATTTGGAAATATTTAATTAGTGGCGTAGCTAATTACCTAACCTTTCATTGCGCACATAATGCGAAATATTAAAGCGTAATTATTAAAGAATTAAGATGAATTGAAATTTAAAGATATTATCTATCGTCATGAAATATTTAGTGTATGACTCGTACAAACAATGTAGTCCAGTAAGATGCACCTAATCGTACAATGTAGTGTTTATGTAAAGTGACTGCCGGTAATTCCACATTCTAAAGTAAATAATTTTAACAAAAGAGATGACGTAGCTTCTAAACAATTAAATTGGAAATTTATTATTTTTTGTTTAACAAATATAATAATGAGTTAATAGCCTTATTTGAAAAATAATTTCAATCGCAGTATAGAAAATAAGAACATTAACAGAGAAAAATTGTTGTTTGAAATATGTATACCGTTTGGTCTAGTCAGAATAAAATCGGTCTGAAAGGTAAAATAATAACGACATCTGCAAAAAAACGTAAAGGCAATATAGGCCTAAAATGTAAACAATTTTTTGTACTTTGTACCTACCTCACTTAATGTTCTAGGACCGCAGACGTACCGTAATATCCAAGTTTCCTTCCCCACCCTCGTTCTTATTTCAGCAGGGTTATGTAATCAATATTCTCCTCCTCTTCGCGGTCGATCGCACCCCCCCCCCTCCCCCCCCCCCAAATCACTCCAGAGCCCTTTCTAAGAGCCATTGTTGTCTAGAATCTCTGGCAGTTGAACTTAGCTGCAGATGAATATCCCAGTCTGAGAATACCTCAGCACGACAAACAACGGGAAGTTGTAACTGCCTCTGTACGCTCCGTAACGTCTATAGCTTGCGTCACAGCGATTATGTCATTTGTAGCCTGCTACACACGATGTAACGCTTCTTTACGCTGCTCAAGCGAGAAAGCGGTCCGCGGTAGGCACAGTGGATAGAGCACTCGCCTCCCACCAAGGCGATCCGGGTTCGATTCCCGGCGAGGTCGGTCCCCGTATTTTCCCACGTGGAAATCGTGCATGATGATGCCACAGGTGGTGGGTTTTCTCGGGGTTCTCCCGTTTCCACCGCGCTTTCATTCCAGCACTGCTCCATACTTACCTCACGTCACCCCTCACCAGCGTTGAAGACCTCGATGTTGACGACTGACCAAAATTTGTAATTACAGAACAGCCGATGACGCTGAAGCGGAACTGTCACGAAAAATACACTAGAGGTCTTAAAACAAGTTCAGTTAAATACATTCGGCAGCCATGCTTGATCGTGTTTAAAAGCTAAACATGTTTGCGAGGTTAAACGACTAAACAGGATGAACTCATTGAACTTGGTAACCTCAACAAACTTGGAACCTTAAATGTAGGCCTACTATATTTAATTATTAGAGGTACGTCAATTTCGCAAATACATTCCAGGTCAGGTTGAACGACAAAAATATATACTTCATAATCACGTGTGTGATTAGCTGGCGGCTGTCACGAAACACGTTTGACTACTGCTAGCCAGTTGTAAATAAGGAAATGTTTCATAGAGCTATCGCTTGTAATGTTGTAAGCCAATGAATAATCGACTGAATCCAGAGCGTGTACAGGACTGAGCAATCTAGGCTACTGCCAGATGAATCCGCCAAATTGACGTACCTCTATTAATTATTATCACGTGTACACTCAACATTCGTGCCTTTGTATTAGCATATTGCTCCTAACTGCAATGCTGCTGTTGTGTGTAAAGTGGATACCATTACTGTACACCTAAAAGTTAATTTAATTAAACGAGTGCAAAATGGCGGACCAAAAAGTAGCCATAGTTGTGAAACAGATCGTTACTCCAAGCAGCCAATAGGAGAGAAGCATTGAAGCTATGTCGTTCGAAACTACATATGAAACCGGTTTACTTAGAAGGAGAAGAGACTGCGATCTGAACTAGTTCGTAGCTCGTGTAACCACTCATAAAACTGAACATGTTTGAGTGAAGCAGTTCTACATCCAGTGTAACAGCGGCCTAGAGACTCCCGAATATTGTGAAAACATTCCTGGACCAACTTGTTTCAGTGACGGCTTCATCCTTACTGGCAGCGTGCCTGTGTGGTATGACGTACCTAATTTGACTGTACCACTCAGAATAAGTTAACTCAGATACTACACGTCTGTGATTTGCAATAAAACGTTACGACACCAAAAAGTTCAAAATAGCCAATCACTGACCATGAAGCAGAACTGTAGCTGTGCACGTTAGGCACTGAAACAAAATTTTTAATAGTTATTACTAGAATACTGTGGGGTTCTGTCATTACTAGAGATAATGGTTTATCGCGGAAAAACTTGGCTTTGTGCTAGTTTCCAACGTACATACAGCTTACCAAAAGACTACTGGTATTAGCTTGTATTTGGAGCTTTTACCCAATTTGACTGATACAATAATAATCCCGCTATTGTAATATTTGATGGATGTTATTGTTCTGTAGACAGTTACGTTGTTTCAGACATATATCACCCAATCGTACATGTTGGAAGAAACTGCAGTGTTTTCAAGGGTATGTTGGTACAAAACATTTTCGTGATATACCATCATCTCGAGACTCATATATTTCGTGTGTTCAACGAAAAACAGGCTGGACTGTACAGTCCTCATATACTTGTATATTGTCTGCTGCTCCAGTTTTTGCTCGGGCGATTATAGGCCCTGTTATCAAATAACTCTATAATTGCAGGTCTCTAATAATACCAAAATAAAAGTTTTACTGTTTTTTTTTTTTTTTATCGTGCAAGTTTATGTTGTGTTTACAGGTTAGTGCTCTTCATGGATACACGAGCTGAGATGTCTGCGATTGTTGTGAGCAATGCTCGGCACGTGTGATCAGCAACAAACTAAGGATGTTGCGTTTGTCATAGCTTGGATCAAGTGGGTTGGGTGAGTCCGAGCCTGTTGTTCAATTATTTAAGTACTTTTCCTGTTAGTATAACTGCTAGAGGTACGCTAGTTTCTTTGATATAACTAGGTCAGGGTGAATATCAAGAACGTATACTTTACTGTCATTTCTGTGATTGGACGTCAGCTGTTTTGATAGGTCAGCAATAAATGAGGCCATCACTTACTACCCGCTTGTACAGTTATAAGACAACCAGTGCGTGCGCAGGACTGAAGGCATTTATATAATGTTATAGTGCTACAAACTTTGCTCAAGATATTTCAATGAAAATGTTGTAATGATGTATAAATGGTATAAATGTATCACACGGGGTGAGACTGTACCTCTATTGCCGTCCAACCACACAAGTCTGCAGATAGTAAAACTGCTTGTAGCCTAGTCTTTTAGTAAAATTTAACGCAAAATCACAAATCTTTGGGCTATCGATAACGGGATAGATTCCTCTGAATAAAAACCCTGACCACCAAATAATTCAAATAGACCATAATCTCTACTTTACATTAGAAGAAACTCTAATTTAATTTTAGAAAATTATTTTGGAACTGAACAGTTTCGTGATTTCCTCTCTGTTTCCCTCGTCTTCTCTCTCTCTCTCTCTCTCTCTATATATATATATATATATATATATATATATATATATATATATATATATATATATATATATATATATGTATATATATATCTTCTCACTCCTGCTCTATAGCTCTTCTCTTTGTCTCTTCTCTTATGATTTCTTTCAATCTCTTTCCCTTCTCTTTTCTCCTCACTCTGTGTATCTTCTTCCCACACTATATCTGCCCTATTACTAGGGCCCAGAAATTTTCGCGAAAAGATTTTTGCAGCACTTTGTTTCAGTGCTGCATCTCTTCTTTGTGGTCAGTGATTGGATGCCTTAACATACAACGCGTGGAGGTTAAAGCCGCAAACCACAGACGTGTTGTGTCACAGTTATCCATGTACTGATTGTCATAGTCAAATGAATAATGACTCTGCACAGAAACACTCTGCCAATAATCATGAAGTTGAGGTGCAGGTGTGCACGTAAGGCACTGAAACAAAGTGGGGTAAAAATCTTTTCAGAA
Source organism: Medauroidea extradentata (assembly GCA_003012365.1). Taxonomy (NCBI): domain Eukaryota; kingdom Metazoa; phylum Arthropoda; class Insecta; order Phasmatodea; family Phasmatidae; genus Medauroidea; species Medauroidea extradentata. The sequence goes on from PNEQ01041213.1 coordinate 44,574, forward strand.
AAACTACCGGACCCTACCTATCACTGTATTTTCGCTCCTTCTTTCGCTCTGTTTACCTCTTTTTTTCTATTTTATTCTGTATCTCTTTTTATCTTTAGTTCTGTTTCTATTTTTTCCTTTGCTCTGTATCTGGTTTTCTCGTTTGCTATGCATTTCTTTTTTATCCTATGTCGTGTATCGCTCGTTTTCTCTCTCGCTCCATATATTTTGCCCTCTCGCTCTTAAGTTGGATTCACAACCACCACTTAGCGTATGCACGAGTGTACGTCTAAAAGTAGACACACCGAGTATGCATACTATCGTTCACATCCTCGCGTAGCGTGCGCACAAGAGTTGATCTACTTTCTTCTTCGTACGTACGCTAAGTGCGGTTGTGAATGCAGCATGTGGCAAACGAAACTCAATTAAATATTAATTTGTATTGATAAATAATTTATCTTGCAGTCGTAAATTATTTAATACGCTTCGTAAGGTAAAAATAAATTATGATAATAAGTTACCGAATTTTTTATGGCATAAACAATTGACGCGTGTTTCTAAATTAAATACTGTTGGGTATTATAATCTTCAATACTTAACGTACGAGCGTGTGTTCGTACGTACGTTAAGTGTGGTTGTGAATCCTGCTTAAATCTCTTTTCCTCTCTTGCTCTGTATCACTCTCGTCTCATATTATTGTCCCGGATCTTTCCCGGTAGTTATAAAGTTGTCGCACCTAGCGTGTTGGAGCAATATCGCTGCTGTACACCCGCCACCATAGACAGTAGTAAAGGGCTGGACCCAAGCTGCAGGCAGTAAAATGGGGCTCGACAGCTTGCCGTGTCGCAGAGACGTGGCTTGCTGAAGCGTGTCGTCAGCACTTCGCGACACTGCGGCGACAATGTTGTCTTACCCCGTGCACGTTTTATCGCGTCACCCGGTTTATAGCTCGTATACTTGCATGACTCTTGCGAGGAGGGGGGGAGCTGCTACCGCCTTGCCGTGCGTTTTACGATTCCCGGAGCACAGGCGATAGCTCGGGCGTATTTTACTCCCACGCACTCTGCCGTGTTGACTGTCGTGTTGTGGGCTGTATTCTCGCTGCACGATAAGCCTACCAGGATCGCTGGCACGCAGGTTATATTGGCAACCAGTTGGGACCGGGAGTTTCCGCGCAAATGTGTTTGCCTCGCTTTCTTTCAATGTCTTACCGTGAACATGTGCAGTTCTACTTCGTCGATATTTTGAGCAGAGTCGTCTTTCATTTTACTGTACCAATAAGAACAAGAGTAACTATCACACCGCAAGTCTGTGATTAGTGGCTAGACCCCGAAACGCTAGGAGTTTAACCAACCAATCACTGGCCACTGAGCAGAGCCGCAGTGTTCAAAGTTAGGGGAAATTTACTAATGAAATAGTTTTAGTTTTATATACGTTTCTTAGGAGCACATTATCCTTTTATAAAACATTAGCATAGTCAGTTTTCTAATAACGGCATTTCAAAGTCGAAGTTTGCATATTTTTACTTCATACAAAACTTGAAAACGAATAAAAATTATGAAATGATATAATTTGCATTATAACTACACGTCCCTAGCTACTGCTTGAAGCGCGTAAAAATCCATTACAAAAAAATTAAATCTGTAAATTTTTTGTTACTTTTAGCAATTTTTTAAAATATAAAAATATTTTACAATAGGCTTTTATAAGCTTCAAACTGTACGCCGTGGCATGTAGTTTTGGTGTGATTTTTTCCCATCTCATGTTTACTGGTTTTCAAGTTTTGTATGAAGTAAAAATAATCAAATCTTGACTTTGATATGCCATTATAAGAAAATTGGCTGAGCTAATTAATTTTTTTTTTTTTCGTAAAATGAAAACGTACTCTCAAGTAATGTCTACAAATCTAACCATATTCTATACATGTATAAAACTATATTTTTGTCCCGCTTGAACGCCCTTAATCACATTAGACACTGAAACAAACTTATAGGCAGAATTCTTTTCGTGAACTCTTCCTGACCCTAACAATCAGTAGAGACGTTCAAATTTCAAGTTATCTTTAAGACGACAAGCTAGAATTCATTTTCATATACTAGCGCGTACTCACTCCGTGTTGTTGCTAGCTCCAGGCCTTAATTTCATCCTATGCCTGTTTCACGAGATAGTTGGCATTTTATAGTTGACCTTGTATTAGGGACCTGAAAAACTTATTTTTATCTTTGGACCCAAGCTAGATTTTAAACACTGTAAGTTCTCTTAGCGTTCGTAACTGTACCTTGACTTATTGTACACTTCAATGAAGGCGCTGAGCAAATAATAAAGTATCAACTAAATGCATGTTCAGTTGTGTTATATTACTATGTCATCGAGCAGCCAATGAGGAACTGATGTGAACTTCAGTAAGAATATACTCTTGGAGGCTAGTCTACGTGCCTGTGAATCCGCCAATTAATCCAGTCTCTACCTTGTATCATTGGTTGAAATATTCGTTCCTGTGAGTCACGCAAACTGCCGGCCAACACCACAAGAGGTCGGTGAGAAAAAGGAGGTGGGGCAGTCTGATGTCACATAATAAGATGAAATGTGCATGTCTCTAACAATCTGTGTTGAAATTAACTTACTCCCTTAACTTACGCATTTAATGATTGTTTCCAGGGTTGCGACAATAGGAAATATTTATCTGATAAGTAGATATAATCTTGCACTTCTGAAAAAGCACCCAGTAGAAACTGTAAATATAGAGTTGCAATTTGGCTCGTGACACAATCGCGAAGAAATCATAAACTGTAGGCTTAATAGCAGTAGCCAATGAGAACCGCTAGGGATCCCTTGTTTTTTACGAAAATGATTTTGCCTCACTTTGTTTCCGTGCCTTACGTGCACATCTGCAGTTCTGCTTCGTGGTCAGTGATTGGATATTTTAACTCTCACGAGCCTTGGGATTCTACCGGCAAATCACAGACGTGTGGTGTTGCAGAAAGTTTTTTAATTGGCTGAGTCAAATGAGATACGGCTCTTCATATAGACACGCTGCCAATAACCATGAAGCAGAATTGCAGATGTGCATGTAAGGCACTGAAAGAAACAGGTGTCCCTAAGCATCGCCCATGGACGATATGTGTCTGTACTGGTGCTATATTCTGAACTTACACGGTAATAAACATGATTTCCGTAGTTTCAAACATGGCTTGCGTGATCATAGATACTCGGGTTTATTCGAGGTGATTCGAGGTGATTGCATTTGCGAAAATGTTTTGTGCCAACATACCCTTGGAAACTCTGCAGTTAATTTCAACGCATATGATTGGCTAATGTGTGTCTGACACAACGTAACTGTCTAGATATTAATAATAGGCATCAAATATAACAATAGCGGGATTATTATTGGCTCAGTCAAATAGGGTAACAGCTCCACGTAAAAAAAATAATAAGTTGAACGTGCTTTGAAACCCGACAAACAGTCAAATTTTCCCGCGATAAACCATCAGTAGAGGTACGTAAATTTCGCAGATACATTCCAGGCCAGGTTGAACGCCAATTATGTATACTTCACTGTCATGTCTGTGACTTGCTGGCGGCTGTTACGAAACGCGTTTGACTACGGAAGCCAATAGTAAATAAGGAAATAATGCGAAGTGCTATCGCTTGCTACCTGCTTGTACGGTTATAAGCCAATAGATAATCGATTTTGGCCAGTGGGTGTATAGGACTGACAAGTCTAGGCTGCTGCCAGATGAATCCGCGAAATTGACGTACCTCTAACCATCAGCTCTAGAGATGATATGTAAAGTGGTTGATAATGGACCTATTTTATAGATGTATTTTTAAAATAAAATACGATTTATGTAAAATATTTTTAAAACGTGACAGTGTTAAACGTGTGGAGAATAATGCATAGGCCAGGTTCCAACATACTGTTCTCTAAGCATCGTACACTCTTAAAGTATCTTAGGACTCTTACAAACTTTTGTAAAAGTACGAAAATTTGCCTTGTAAAACTATTTATTTGTTACGTTACGAGAATGTGCCTTGTAAAAATACTCAGTAGATCTTTGAAGTAGACAAAAATCACACGTTTGATCGAAATCATGTATACAATTTATAGCCCCCGGTAAATATTTTGCCGGAATAAAATAACATAAAATATAAATTACGTTCAACAAATTAAATAAGTTGAATGATTGAATATAAAAAATCAAAATCCAGTATGTAAGTTGACTTAGTCTAACTTTACTTCTACTTAAAACTACGAAGTGCAAAAATTGTTGGTTAAACGGCTACCTTCCAAATGAGATAATTTTCATGGCCAGAATTAATCTACAACTCAAAATTTCATATTTTCCAATGTCATGAAAAAATACAATGTTGTATGTCCTGTAATATTAGAAACGTAAGCCTATGCCTTGTATTTTTTACAATAACAATCTTCGTACTTCTAGAAAGAATTTAATTGCCAGTTGGGTTTAAAGGATTTTCCTTGTAAAAGTACAAAAATAAAATCAGAATGCACTTCACAACTTTGGACATAGTACAATTGTATAAAAAACACTTGCCCCGACGTATATCTTAGTCAGCGCTGAACTCTGGTAAAGCGTTGTACGAGCCGTGTATGAACAAGCGCCGGAATGTAAAGAATATGTGTGTGGGGGGGCAGGGCGCAGGCCGAGATGCTCCGAGAAAACTCGCCGGCCAATGACAACGTCCGCCACGTTTTCCACATGCAAAACATTTTGGGAGTGGACCGGCCGGGAATCAAACCAGGAACACCATGCCAGGTGACAAGTAGATAGGCCAATACACGGATACATGTAAAATTAGCTTCATTATTTTGGAGCTGACTAGACGTCACTAACTTTTACAGCCTTGAACACAATCTGTGACGTCATTGGCTTGCAATTCTTACGTAGTGTTTTTTCCTTGCACTGAAGACATGATTCGTAGCCACCACAAAATGTTTTGTCATTAAGGATGACAACAATTTTTTTTTTGTTGTAGACACAAAAATGGTGTGCTACCGTCAGTAAAGTTTTGAGTAACTACGTAACCCTGTTTACCGTAAAATTAACTGACCACTATGTGTTCCTCCCGGCGATATAGAGGCAAGCGTCCCGCCAAAAAGATGAACCTATCACAGGTAAGCCCCTCTCAACCAGTAACAAATATAACAATACCCGGTTTAAGAGGAATGCATTGTAGTCTATACAGGATTGCTACAGGTCTGGAAAACAAGGGAAAACCTGGAAAAGTCAGGGCATTTCAAAGTGGTCAAGAAAAACCTGGGAAAGTCAGGGAAATTGCTTCTGGTGACTGGAAATTCCAAATTTAGAACAAACATTAGGCTTGGTAATTATTGTTTGCATGCTTTCGTGGTTGTTATCTAGTGGACTAGGTTAAATTCTGGGCTGGTGTCTCATCTTCATGGCTACAGGCTTAGTGATTCTCTTTTGGACAGTTGGACAACAGTAGTATAATTTAGGGGAGTTTCGCACAAGGGGATGGGGGATATGATCGTAGGATCCGCTGATGACGTCACCGCCGCCATCTTGGATGACGTCATTTCCCCGTTTTTACCTCAAAATTTCCCTTTTTTGCCTCAAAATCAATAAAATTTCCCGTTTTTACCTCAAAATTTCCCGTTTTTCCCTCAAAATTTCCCGAATTTCCCTCAACATTTTCCCGGAAAACTAAAAAAATTCTCAAAAACACTGTATTGCTCAATCAGCCTGGAGGAGGCTGAAAAGGAGCAATAAGAAGCCTGAATGAGCAATATCTCTCATCGGCAATCGTGTTTCCAGCATCCATCTTGTCCGCGATACCTGCTGTCAATTAATTCAATCAAATAAACTATAGGGGTTTTCTCAGAGTTTTCCGAAATTTTTTGTAATTCAAATTCCTAACAACCCCCACTTATACCTCATATTGTAAAAATATATTTCTAGTAAAAATAATTAATTTACATTACCACAGATGAACAGGCTCCCCCACTCTCTCTCATGCTAATAACCTAACCCAGACTCCTATCTTAGCTATTCCCGAACCAGTTTAAATAAATTCAATCAAATACAGAATGGGGGTTTTCTCCGAGTCTTCCAAAATTATTTCGATTTTACATTCTAAACACACCCCACTCACATCTCATAACATAAAACATATCTTTAACAAAATTAATTTAAGTAATTAACTATATCACACCTAGGAGAGCTCCCCCACCACACCCCCTAGCTATTTCCGAACGATTTACAATAAACCCAATAAAGTATAAGAGTTTTTTCCGAAATCGTCCGAATACTTTTCGATTTCGCATTCCTACCATCCACCACTCATACCTCATACAGAAAATATTTTTTTTTCGATTAAATTAAAAAAATAACCAACAATATATGCCAAGATGGGGCTTCCTTACTGTCCCCACCATACTTTACACTCAAGTCACTGACAGACACC